>ML103191.1:0-13989 GCA_003697995.1 Taxidea taxus jeffersonii
GTGTGGCCCCAGTTGCATTTGTGAATGATTGGCTGTTTCGACAGGGCCAGTGGTCCATTCTGATGAGGACAGATGACCTATGTAAGGTGTGGGTTTGCCTTTGCTGCCCACAGTCTCAGCCAGCATCACTATCTGGGGGCTTTCACAGTGCTTGATCCATAGACATGGAATCCCACACAGAGCGTATGATTTGGGGACCCACTTCACAGGGACAAAGTTGTGGAAGAAGACCTCTGATTATGGGGGTCACTGCTTGTGGCACATAGCACATGCCACTGCTTGTGGCACATCTAGAGGCAGCTGACCTTGAGAATGCTGGAAAAACCTTCTATAGGTGCATAACTTAGTTGCCAGTTTGAAGGAAATATCATGACAAGATGGGGTGTGGTCATTTAGAAGGCAGTGTGTTTATTAAATCAGAGACCTCTAATATGCTACTCTTTCTCCACTTTTGAGGGTACAACAGAGAGACAAGAATGCCCCCACCCTACTATTCCTTCCAGTGACTCACTGGGAAATGTCTTTCACCTCTGCACAACTCTGGGCTCTGTGTGGTTGGAAGTCCCAGTGCCCTGTGGATTTACTCTCCCGAGGGGACACAGCCACCTTGCCACTGAATTCTACATCATGGCTGCCCCAGGGTGCTTTGGACGCCTGTGCTCGGGGACAGGCAGGCAAAGAGAGGAGCAAACGTTCTGGCAGGGCTGGCTGACCCTGATCAGCAGGAAGAGTAGGACTGCTCTTACACAAGGGCCGCCATGATGGGATCCACTTGGGCACCTCCGAGTACTTCCTGGGAGCAGACGTGTGCACCAACCCCAAACTGAGGAATGTGGGACCATCAAGGGACTGGCCCCCGAAGGAGGGAAGGTGTGATTCATACCCTCAGATAAGCCACTAGGCCTGCTGAGGGGGAAGGGGATTTAGAACAGAGAGTGGAGAGGGGAGGGGATGAGCACCAGTTGTGCCTTGGGATTGACTGCCCTGTTGGGGGTCTGTAGTACCTTCCACTAAGGTGCTCCCTTTTCTAAGTTTCCCCTCAGGAAGAGAAGCCCATAGGAGATGACAGGGAAGCCGCTCCCCCAGCCCATGTGGAGCAGTAATCTTCCTAGTGGTCAACGGCAGCCATGAGGGGTCACCCAGCTGAACTTCAGGGCATATCCCTGGAGGAGAGCCCAAGCTGCAGGGCTTACCAGCCATCATGGAAGGTGGCCATGAGTGAGTGAGGGAGACACAAAACACTCTGGTGGTTCAACAGCTTCATCAACCCTGCCAAAGACTTCAGGGCCTTGGGGCACCTGGGTGGCTCAGTGGGTTAAGCATCTACCTTTGGCTCAGGTCATGATCTCAGGGTCCTGGGATCAAATCTCGCATCTGGCTCCCTGCTCAGCGGGGAGCCTGCCTCTCCCTCTCTCCCTGCCACTCTACTGCTTGTGATCTCTTTCAGGCTCTCTCTCAAATAAATAAAATCTTAAAAAAAAAAAAAAGACTTCAAGGCCATGTAGGGTGCTTCCCCTTCCCTCCCTCTCACCTTCCTTGAGGTCAGACTGACATTGAGGTCTGATGACACTCCATTCTCCCCTGGCCTTCTGCCTACCTCCTTCCCCATAGGCATTTTCTTTAATAAAATCCTCAGCACATTTTCATCTCATCTTGGTGCTTGGCATCTGCTTCCAGGAAGATCCAAACTCCCAGAGAGCTGTGACTTCCGTTCTGCCAGAGAGTTAACCCACTGTGAGTCAGCTTGGTGCTTCCGAGGCTTGTCGTTAGGCCACGGTAGGCCAGACCTCCAACAGCTTCTCCCGAGCAGTTCAACCAGCCCTAAAGCTGAGGAGTTTCCTTGCGGGGGTTTCTGACGAAATGCCCCAAAGTTCACCAAGGACTCTCCCCGGCGGCTGGTTGGAACACAAGTATCTCCTGGCCTTTTGTGAGCTCTGGAATTGTTCATCTTAGAGTGTCCTGGTTGTTTGTTGCCTGGCTTTGTGGCATTTTATTCTATGCACGTACAGCTAAGTATACAACCATTGGTTCAAGGGACCCCTGAGTAACATCTCTCTGCATAACTCCCTCCTCTCTGATGCTCTGCTCTGTGAATGCTAGACACTTCAGTCTCCCGGAACTCAGTCTAGAAAACGTTTCTGGGTAGGAAGACAGCATAATCATGGGTGTACTTCATCCGTGTCTCTTCTCTTAGAAGGGAATCACAATCCTGTACTGGTTGTTGTTTAATATCGGAAGAGTTGCTTCATAAATGCGATCCAGTTTTCTAATTAATTCCTGGGGGAAGGAGGGCAGTGGCGGTTACCGCAAGTGGGCAGATCTGGCTCCAGTAGCTTTATGATGGCTGGGAGTGGCATCCCAGCACCAGTACCAGTGTCTCCTTCCACCTGAGCGGGTGGAACTTACACTCTGGCTGGTGCCTCAGAAGGTGCTGTGCTTTAGAATATTTCATTTGAAGTTTTCAAGTCCCCTCTGCCCCTGGTGCCAGAGACCAGCTGGGGCCACCATCACTATCTGTTGGGGTGTCCCAAGTCCAGGTTGGGGCCTACATGGGCCCCGGTCCCCATTTCTTTCCTTCTGGGTGCTCTTGAACCCTCAACCTGCAAATGGGTTGACAAGAAGTCCTGAGGAGCTCAGAAGCAGACGTGTGGCTTCATGAGTCCATTGCTTCCTGTTTCTTTCACAAGATTCTGTGAGGTGGGGCTGCAAGAAAGGCGCTCATATGTTAAATTTGGACAGCTGCCTCAGGCGGGACACAGTCAGTTCCATTTTCTGGTCTATTACTGTTCTATTGCCGCCGACCCTCTGGCTTTATCCACCTGCGTGGGCTCATGCAGCAGCTCTCGTGTTCATATTCCAACGGGTCCAAGAAGACTCCAAAGATGGTGTGTCCCATCTCCTTCCTGCCCCTGTCATGGGTACCCAGGGCAGTCTCCTCACCCTCTCCACAGGCTCTGTGCTGTGGGTCAGGGAGTCTTCCTCGGGTGTTTGAGAGTTTTTGAGACCATTGTTCTGCAATGTCAGTGGGCACTTTTATTAGCATGTTTAGGAGGTAGAAGTGTGGGTCACACAGATCCACTCCAATATTTCTATGATCAGGGGCTTCTTGATTCCTTCCCCTACAACAGGGGTTCTCACCATGGGGGCCACTCGGGGAATTTAAGAAAATAATCAGTGCTTGGGTTCCACCTCAGACTCACTATGAAAAGAATTGCTGGGCATGGGGTCCTCAGCATCACTATTTTGAAAACTTTGAGGTGATTCTAATGTGTAGCCAGGGTTAAAATTGCTGCTCTAATTCTGGTACATTGGGCCCACTGGCCGTAGGCTATGGCTCAGTTTAGGGTTCATTTACTCCCAGTCCAGATCTTCGAGCTAACATAGTCAACATGGAGTCTTCAGTGAGAACACCTATACCCATAAATGTGACCTGATTCAATCTTGCCTTTGGTGTAACACCCTTAGAGTCTATTCCCATATGTGTTCCCCAGGCTTCTGTTGATACAAACCCAAAAGATCCTAGGTGTTTAGGCTCTCTTCCTAGAGAAGAAATAGAGCACATCTTTGTAGGGCTCTTTGAGGGGCTCATTCGCAGCCTGGAGGCAATGAAGAATGGGTGGGTGAAGCCTCGAGAATAAGTCTCCCTCTACAAGGCAACTGCTCCAGATGAGGCAGGGAAGCCTTTCTGCAAGAGGGGATGTTTGTTCAGACAGAGCGGAGGGCGGCTTCTGAAAAGAAAGGTCAGAGGGAACTGATGGTTTGAAATTCTCAGCTTTCTCTTTGTCTAAATATCCTCACCTCACTCTTAACAGCCCACTCCTTTCCAAAATGGCGCCCTTACCTTAACATTACAGACCCGGTGGGGTTGCACATTTAACTGACGTTGTGGCTCTGGGTCTAACCCAATCTCTGCTGGTCTTGCAGCTAGATGAGATAAGGGACCTCTTTAAGGTAACCAAAGAAGTTTTCTGACTGTTCACTTATACCGTGAAATGGGAATTTAAAGCCTTAAATGTATCTTTTGCTTTTCGGCTCTCTCCAGGGCAGTCAGAAGAAGCCATAATAATCCATAATCCTCCTACTCACCGTTGGCACCAAGAGAGCTAAATCCTACAGGCACTCCATCTCTCAACCCCTTACTTTTTATCTGCAATCCATCCTAGGCTGGTAAAAATCCGAGTGAGCAACCATCCCAGGAAGGAGGATATTCGTGTGCTCTTCAAATATGTGAGCTGCCCAATCCCACAGTCACACATCTGTATCCTGAGAGAAAACGTTTGCCCTCCACTTTCCATCACTTCACTTCAGGGGGCCGGGCTGCAGATGTGGTGCTGGCAAGCCTGGGCTGAGCACACAGACAAGGACCACCCGATTGGGGGATGGATGACGTCATGGAAGAGAGCCACCTGCCCGTCTTGGATCCTCCACTTACCTCTGGGCTACCCTGTGAATAAATAAGCCTCTGTTTTGCTGGAGTCACTGCTCTTCTGGATCCCTTTGTTACAACCCTTTGGCCTAACCCTTCACTAACACACTAGGGCTCATCTGCAAGTAACATGTGACTATTGGCACAAAACGCCCAGTTGTGGCTGTTTTGTGCCAATATGTCTGAGAAGTCCTGTAACCCCCAGCTTCCCATCTAACTAAACAGGTGACCACGCACAATATTTTTTTTAACTTTTTTTTAAAAGATTTTATTTATTTATTTGACAGAGATCACAAGCAAGCAGAGAAGCAGGCAGAGAGAGAGGAAGGGAAGCAGGCTCCCTGCCGAGCAGAGAGTACAATGCGGGGCTTGATCCCAGCACCCTGAGATCATGACCTGAGCCGAAGGGAGAGGCTTTAACCCACTGAGCCACCCAGGCGCCCCAACCCCCTTCTTTTCTTTATAGTTTTTTTTTTTTAAAGATTTTTTATTTATTATTTATTTGACAGAGATCACAAGTAGGCAGAGAGGCAGGCAGAGAGAGAGGAAGGGAAGCAGGCTCCCTGCCATGCAGAGAGCCCGATGTGGGGCTCGATCCCAGGACCCTGGGATCATGACCTGAGCCGAAGGCAGAGGCTTTAACCCACTGAGCCACCCAGGCGCCCCTATAGTTTGTTTTCAATTATTATACGAGAACTGCCAAAGGCAGGCAGCGTGTTTTCTAATTTAGGAAAGAGGTTTGATTTACGCACAGTTGGTCTTTATTTTAAATACATTAACTCAGTGAGAATAATGACAATATATACCATATGACAGAGCAGGAGAAACTAAGTCCTTGGGAACTCATTGTCTGAATCCCATCGCTGATTCAACCCACACTTGTTGAACGTATTATGCTGTGAGGGTGTCTGGCTTGGTGTTTCATTAACACTCAGTCCATAGTCTCTGTGACCAATGCCTCTCATGCAGAGAAGGGACTCTTGATTTCACTCTCCATCTACTTAGCCAAGTAGCTTCCTCAATACAAGTCCCAGTACTGAGTAGATATTTCCTTTCATACGGGTATGTGGTGGGAAGGAAACACTTGATAAATTCTTAAGAACTACAGAGAAAAATTAGTTAAGATAAAAATAAGGAGAAAGGGGCGCCTGGGTGGCTCAGTGGGTTGAAGCCTCTGCCTTCAGCTCAAGTCATGATCCCAGGGTCCTGGGATGGAACCCCGCATCGGGCTCTCTGCTCAGCAGGGAGCCTGCTTCTGCCTCTTTGCCTACTTGTGATCTCTATCAAATAAATAAATAAATAAATAAATAAATAAATAAAATATTTTTAAAAAATAAGGAGAAAGAACTAATAGATAAAGAAGACAAAGGACATTCAGCCTAAGTATTGTGGATGCTTCCGATGAAGAAACAAAAGCGATTGACATGGAAGAAGCAATAATTAATATAAATCTGAAAAGCTTTCTTAAACTTAAAAAAAAGATTGCAAATAATTTCAAAATAACTCCATGATGTTGTAATTTTTTAAAAAATCAGTGAAAGAGACTTGCTCTTATATACAACCTAGCCATAAATTTTGAATTAGGAAGATAAAGGGAAAAAAATTCTGTATGTTTCCTGACAAAAGTGTAACAGAATTTTACACAGGGCTTTTACTATCGTGTATTAGTGTGGATCTTCCAAGAAGCAGACTCCAAGATGGGATTAGATGTGGAAAGGTGTTTTGGGGGGAAGTCACTGAGAGAAGGGCAGGGAGCCAGAGAAGGTGAGTCAGGCTTCTGGGTGTGATGCTAATCAGACTTTCTAGTTGGAGGGAGGGAGGAGGAGGGCCGGATAAGAAGAGTCTCAGACTACTGTGCAGGGTTAAGAAAGTTTCTGGCAGACACTGGGAAGTTTTCCTGCCAAAGCTGCCTATCAGCCCAGTCCTTCCCAGGTCTTCATTAATGTCTCGGCCAAGCTCTATCATTCATTGGCAGGGCGGAACCCAGGGAGGCGTGGCCTCGGAGTAGACACAGGTGGTAGGGGGTGCAGGAGACTTGCCTCAGCAGCTGGAGCTGTCAGTCAGTTGCACTCAGTCTACCAGGAGATCTGAAGGATACATTTTCAGGGTTCCCACACGCAATCGGCCAAAGCCATAAACCGGAGGACCATAGATAGTCAATATTGACTCACTTTTAAAGTTTATAGGCACATGTAAGAAGGATTTAATGGCCTCAAAAGTAGCCTAGAGACCCCAATCAGGCTCTATAAGAAAAGGCTACAATTGGGAATTTACAAAGAAAATACTTAAAAGGCAATCTCTGTTCCTGGAAGACCACTGTTCTCTCTACAACTATCTCTTTCCTGCTTTAATATCAGAAAAGGTATTTGTGACATATATATCCAACAAAGGACTCATATCTAAAAAATATACAGGCAGTAAGAAAAAGACTGACAGCCAACAGAAAGCCATACAAACCCTGTGAATAAACACTTTACAAATGAGGAAATCCAAACACCTCATGATTCTGTGAAAAAGTCTTTAGCTTCGTTGTAAATCAAAGAAATGCAAATCAAAGCCACACACATACCAAAATAGCTAAAATTTACAAGACTGATGATATTGAGAATTAGTCCAGTCATGGAAGAGTGGGAACTCTTACACACAACTATTAAGAATGGAAATTGGTACCACCAGTAGCTTTGGGTCATCTACTTCTGCTGAAGCTATGCACATAATCTATGTTTAATAATTTCATTCCCAGGTATATATTCAACAAAAATGTGTGCCAGAAGACATACAAACAAGAGTATTATTTATAGCATCATTTTTAAAAATTTTTAAAATTTTCTATTAACATATAGTGTATTATTAGCCCCAGGGGTACAGGTCTGTGAATCGCCAAGTTTACACACTTCACAGCACTCACCATAGCACATACCCTCCCCTATGCCCATAACCCAACCACCCTCTCCCTACCCCCCTACCTCCAGCAACCCTCAGTTTGTTTTGTGAGATTAAGTCCTTTATGGTTTGTCTCCCTCCCGATCCCATCTTGTTTCATTTATTCTTTTCCTACCCCCCAAGCCCCCCACATTGCATCTCCACTTCCTCATATCAGGGATATCATATGATAATTGTCTTTCTCTGATTGACTTATTTCGCTCAGTATAATACCCTCTAGTTCCATCCATGTCATCACAAAGGGCAAGATTTCATTTCTTTTGATGGCTACATAGTATTCCATTGTATATATATACCACTTCTTTATGCATTCACCTGTTGATGGACATCTAGGTTCTTTCCATAGTTTGGCTATTGTGGGCATTGCTATATAGCACCATTTTTCTAATAGTCACACACCAAAAATAACCCAAATAGCTATCAACTGTGGAATGGATAAATCACAGAATAAGCACATAATAGGATACTATAAATCAGTAAGAATAAATCAAAAGTTGAATGCAGCATCATACGTAAATCTTACAAATGTAATGTTGAACTAAAAAAGCCAGACATCAAAGAATACATGTTAAGGTTCTTTTCTACGTGAAGTCCCAAAATAGTAAAAGCTAATATATAAGAATTAGGGATACACATGTACATGGTCAGAAAACAAAGAGGACCAAAGCAGTGAATGTCATAAAGCTAGAGGACAGTAGTTTTTTTCGGGGACGAGGGGAGTTTACCAGCAGGAGGGAACACAGCCAGATTTCTGAGGAGGGTGTGCTGATAATGTTTTCTTTCTTTTTTCTTATTTCTTCTAGTCTTTTTTTTCCTTATTATTTTTTTATTTTTTTATTTAAGCTTTATTTAAACATATAATGTAGTCTTTTATTCCAACACAATAATTATTTGTTTTTTCAAAAAGATTTTCGAAAAATATTTTTTCCCCCAGCAGATAAACTATTAAATTTCCCATCTGGTCTAAAACACCCAGAGAGCGATGATAACTTTTTTTTTCTAAGGTTTTATTTATTTATTTGAGAGACAGAGACACAGGTAGCGTCAGAGAGAGTGCAGCAGAGGGAGGAGAGAGAGAAGCAGCCTTGCTGCTAAGCAAGGAGCCCATGTGGGGCTCCATTCCAGGACCCTGGGATCATGACCTGAGCTGAAGGCAGACATCTAACTGACCAAGCCACCCAGACACCCCTTGCAACGATAACTTTTCATCTAATGTCTGCATATTCCTCAATTTTTAATAAAAAGATTTATTTTTTATTTGAGAGAGAGAGCAGGGGGGAAGCACAGGCAGACAGGGAGAAAGAATCTCAAGCAGACTCCCCTATGAGCACAGACCCTGTGGCAGGGCTGGGTCCCATGACCCTGAGATCATGACCTGAGCCAAAATCAAGAGTCAAATAATTGGGATGCCTGGGTGGCTCAGTTGATTAAGCAGCTGCCTTCGGCTCAGGTCATGGTCCCGGCATCCTGGGATCAAGTCCCACATCGGGCTCCTTGCTCAGCAGGGAGCCTCCTTCTGCCTCTGCCTCTGCCTGACTCTCTGCCTGCCTGTGCTCACTCTCTCTGACAAATAAATAAATAAAAAGTTATAAAATAAAAAAAAATAATTAACTGACTGAGCCATTCAGGCATACCTGAATGTTCCTGGATCTTTATAAGTAATAGATACTGATCACTATTAATAATAAAATATTATTACACTTAGATTTACAATATTTTTTATTATGGTGAGAGATATATATGTAACACAATCTTTATCATTCTAATAATTTCTAAGTATACGATCCAGTGACATTAAATACATTCATGCTGTTGTGTAACCACCACCACTTTTTATCCCTAAAACTTTTTCATCATTCCTAACAAGCAATAAAATCAAACACCTTTGTCTTTTTCCTGATCTTAAGGGGGAAAAGCAACGAGTCTTTCACCATTGAATATGTTGTTAGCTGTGGGTTTTTCATAAATATTCTTCATCATGTTGAATAACTTTCTTTCTATTCCTAGTCTTCTTTTATATATCTATATCTATATATTTTCTTTTTTTAAAAGATTTTATTTTATTTGACAGAGACACAGCATGGGTGGGAACACAAGCAGGGAGAGTAGGAGGGGGAGAAGCAGGCTTCCCAGTGAGCAGGGAGCCAGATGTGAGATTCGATCCCAGGACCCAGGGATCATGACTTGAACCAAAGGCAGATGCTTAACCGACTGAGCCACCCAGGCACTTCTATTCCTAGTGTTCTGGGAGGTTTTGTGGATAAAAGTTTTTATAAATAAAAGGCTGTATTCTGTCAAATGCTTTTTTCTGTATCAATTATATCAATTGAGAGGATCACGTCATTTTTTTCATTGCTCTATAAATGTGTTGTATTACACCAATGGATTTTCTTATGTTGAATGACTCTTCCATTCTTTTTTTCTTAAGATTTATGTATTTATTTCACACAGAGAGAGATAGCTCACGAGTGGGAGGGGCAGAGGGTGAGGGAGAGAGTCTCAAGCAGACTCCACACTGAGTGCAGAGCCCGGTAGGGGGCTTGATCTCACAATCCTGAGATCATGGCCTGAGCTGAAACCAAGAGTCAGATGCTTAACCCACCGACTTCACCATTCAGGTGCCACCCCCTCTTCTGTTCTTGGGATAAATTCACTTGGTCATGGTGAATAATCCTTTTAATACTCTACTGGGTTTCATTTGCTTATACTTACTCTATATTCATAAAGATACTGGTTTTTAATTTTCTTTTCTTATGATGTCTTTATGTGGCTTTTTTTTAAATCAGAGTAATGCTATTATAAAGTGTTTATTCCTCTTCACTTTTTTTGAAGTGTTGAGTAAGATTGGTTTTAATTCTTTACATTTTGGCAGAATTCCCTGGGGAAATCATGTGGTCTAGGACTTTTGTTCTGGGGGAGTCTTCATTGTGTATTCAATCTCTTTACTTGTTACAGGCTGTTGAGATTTTTTTTAATCTCTTCTTGAGTCAGTTTAACTAATTTCTATGTTTCATAAAATGTATCCATTTCTTTAGGTTAACTAATTTGTTGGAATATAATTGCTTATATTTTCTGTTATATTCCTTTTCATCTCTGTGAAGCTGATAGTAATGTCCCCACTTTCATTTCTGATTTTGTTTATCTGTGCCTTCTCTTTTTCTTTGTTCGTGTAACTAATGGTTTGCCAGTTTTGTTGTTCTCTAAGAACCAAATTGATTTCCATTGATTTTCTTTATTATTTTTCTATTCTCTATTTTCTTTTTTTTTCTATTCTCTATTTTCTTAATTTCCACTCTAATCTTTATTTTTTTTATCATCAACTTTAGTTTCCTCTTCTATTTCTAATGCCTTAAGGTATAAATTTAGGTTATTGATTTGAGGACTTTCTTCTTTCTTAATGTAGACATTTGTAACTATAAAACTTGACCCACTCACTGTTTGAAATTTGTGTTAATTTCCACATATTTGTGAACTTTTCAATTTTCTTTATTAATTTCTGACTTCATCTCACTATGTTCAGAAAAGATGCTTTGAATAATGTCTTTCTTTTAAATTAATTGGGACTTGTTTTCTGGCCTAACATGTGTTCTATCCATGGCAAAATCTCAGGTGTGCTTGGGAAGAATGGGTATTCTGCCGTTGTTTAGGTGGAGTGTTGTGTATGGACTTTTAGGCCTGGGTGGTTTCTTGTGTTGTTCAAGTCTTCTATTTCCTTCCTTATTATCTGTCTGTTTGGTCTATCCATTACTGAAAGTGGGATGCTGAAGTCTCCAACTATTTTTGTGGAACTGTCGAGTTCTCCCTTCAACTTTGTCAATTTTTGCTTCATGTATTTTGAGGATATGTTATAGGTATGTAAATGTTCATAATTATGACATCTTACTGTATTGAACCTTTTACTGATATATAATGTCCTTTGTCTCTTGTAACATTTTTGGATTTGAAATCTATTTTGTCTGATATTAGTATAGGCAGTTCAATTCTTTTTTGGTTACTATACGCATGAAATATCATTTTCCCTTCTTTCACTTTGAACCTGTGACTTTGGATCTAAAATATGTCTCTTTGTAGACAACAGATAGCTAAGTCATGTTTTAAAAAAATCATTCTGCCAATCTCTGTCTTTTGGTTGCAGAGTTTAACTAATTTACTTTTAAAATAATTACTCAAGGGGCACCTAGGTGGCTCAGTCAGTTAAGCATCTGCCTTTGGCTCAGGTTATGATCCCAGGGTCCTGGGATCAAGCCCTGCATTGGGCTCCCTGCTCACTGGGTAGCCTGCATCTCCCTCTCCTTCTCCCCCTGCTTGTGTGCTCTGTCAAGTAAATAAATAAAATCTTTAAAAAAATAATTCAAATAAGGGGGCTCCTGTGTAGCTCAGGGAGTTAAAGCCTCTGCCTTTGGCTCAGGTCATGATTGCTGGGATCAAGCCCTGCATCAGGCTCTGTGCTGGGCAGGAAGCCTGCTTCCTCCTCTCTCTCTCCCTGCCTCTCTGCCTACTTGTGATCTCTGTCTGTCAAATAAATAAATAAAATCTTTAAAAAAAATAATTCCAATAAGGAGGGATTTAGTTCTGCCATTTAGCTTTGTTTTCTATATGCCTTATAATTTTTTCCGTTTCCCCTATTACTGCCTTCTTTTGTGTTTACTTGATACTTGATTGAAACATTTTGATTCCCTTTTCATTTCTTTATGTGTCTGATCTAAAGATTTTTTTTGTGGCTTCCATGGTGATTACATTTAAAACTCTAAAATTATATCAATCTAATTTGAATTTATATAAATTTAACTTCAATAACACAAAAAGACTGTTCCCATATAGCTTGATCCTTCCTCTTTCTGTTATTGATGTCACAGATTATATCTTTATACATGGTGTGTTCAATAATGTAAATTAATATTTGTTTTTATGCATTTGTCTTTTATTTTTTATTTTTTTAAATTTTATTTATTTACTTGATAGACAGAGATCACAAATAGGCAGAGAGAGAGGAGGAAGCAGGCTCTCTGCTGAGCAAAGCAGGGAGTCCAATGCGGGGCTGGATCCCAGGACCCTGGGATCTTGTCCTGAGCTAAAGGCAGAGGCTTTAACCCACTGAGCCACCCAGGTGCCCTGCATTTGTCTTTTAAATCACATAGAAAATAAAAAGTGGAGTTACAAACCAAAGTTACAAAAATACTAGCTTTATAATTGCCCATCTATTTACCTTTATCAGAGATCCTTATTTCTTCTTTGAGTTACTGCCTAGTGTCCTTTCATTTTAACCTGTACTCCTATTAGTATTTCTCAAAGGGCAGATGTAGTGGTTATGGATACGCTTGGCTTTTATCTGGGACTATCTCCTTTTCTCCCTCATTTTGAGAAACATTTTTTCTGGATATAAAATTATCAGCTGATAGGGTTTGTCTGTTTGGTTGGTTGGTTGTGGTTGAGCACTGAATAGATCAACCTTCTCATCTCCAAGGTTTCTGATGAGAAGTCAGCTGGTAGTCTTTTTTTTTTTTTTTAAGATTTTATTTATTTATTTGACAGAGATCACAAGTAGGCAGAGAGGCAGGCAGAGAGAGAGATAGGAGGAAGCAGTCTCCCTGCTGAGCAGAGAGCCCGATGTGGGGCTCAATCCCAGGACTCTGGGATCATGACCTGAGCTGAAGGCAGCCGCTTAACCAACTGAGCCACCCAGGCACCCCAATGGGAATCCCTTTTACATGAAAAATTACATCTCTTTGGCTGCTTGTAAGATTCTCTCTTTGTCTTTGAATGTTAACAGTATGATTATGTGTCTTGGTATGGATTTCTTTGCATTTATCCTATGTGCAATTTATTGAACTTGTTAGATTTGTATATTCATATCTTACAATAACTTGAGGGATTTTTTGGATATTATTTCTTCAAATAATCTCTCTGCCCTTTATTCTTGCTCTTCTCCTGCTGGAACTTCCACATCTATACATTGGTCAGCTTAATGGTGTCTCACAGTTCTCTTAAGTCCTGTTCATTTTTCTTCATTCTTTTTTTCTTTATGTTACACAGACTGAATAAACTCATGGAGCCTATCTTCAATTTCATTGATTATTTGTCCTTCCTGATAAAAAACTGCTGTCAAGACCCTTTAGTGATTTTTAAATTTCAGTTAATGTACTTTCAGCTCCAGGATTTCTATTTGATTCTTTTTTAAAAAAACTTAATTTTTGGGACGCCTGGGTGGCTCAGAGGGTTAAGCCTCTCCCTTCGGCTCAGGTCATCATCTCAGGGTCCTGGGATCGAGTCCTGTATTGGGTTCTCTGCTCAGCGGGGAGCCTGCTTCCCCACCCCCTCTCTCTGCCTGCCTCTCTGCCTACTTGTGATCTCTGTGTCAAATAAATAAATAAAATCTTTAAAAAAAACTTAATCTTTTTATTGATATTTTGTATTTGATGAGATATTATTTCCATACTTTCCTTTAAATTCTTTAGACATGGTTTCCTTGGTTCATTTAACATATTTAAAATGGCTGATTTAGGGACGCCTGGGTGGCTCAGTTGGTTAAGCGGCTGCCTTAGGCTCAGGTCATGATCCCAGCATCCTGGGATCAAGTCCCACATCGGGCTCCTTGCTTGGCAGGGAGCCTGCTTCTCCCC
>ML103191.1:20300-56670 GCA_003697995.1 Taxidea taxus jeffersonii
CCCCCCCCCCCCCCCCCCCCGGCGCTCAGCTCCCTGCTTTTTCTTCCGCGAGCTCTGGAGCTGCTGTTCTTGCAACAAGTACACTCGAGTCGGTGCTATTCTCATCTTTTTTTTTTTTTTTCTGAGGTTCCCTAAAACTTAAGACTCCCCTTGAATTCATCCCCTCCCACCCCCATCGCTGGGGAGTGAGTCTTGCTTTGTGCGTGGGCCGCAGCTTCCCCCATCCCTGCCAAGCTTTTTTAACAACTCTGCAGAGTATGGGGGAGCTGGCGCTTCGGGATTCCTTCCCTGGGAAGAAGAAAATAATAGTAGTAGGAGTAGTAGGAGAAGGAGTAATAGCAGCGGAGACAAGAGACCTCCCCGAGTTTGCAAGCTCACGTAGCATGCATCTGTTCTCTTTACACTCATCTGGGATAATGCTTTCCACACGGAATGTTTCCATCTGAAGAATTGCCTCTTTCCACGCTCTGCAACCACGTTACTGACCCCAGGCGGGTGCAGCGAGGGGAACCGTGTGTGTGGAAGATACTGGAAAGTTCTTTCTACACACTGGCGCTCTTCTTCGCTCACGCACTGGTGGACCATTTGCGGTTTGTACAAGTGCATGTACTTTGCCTTTTTATTATTAGAGAAAATGTTCTCAGATGTTCTGGGACGGAAAGGAACCTACCCAATTACCCCCTAAATCATCTCCTGCATTATTTTCAAATAATGCAGGGCTTTGAAATTAAGTTTAATAAACTCTCTCAGTGGTGTGTAATCTGTACCTTTTGTTTTTAAGGACTGTATGCTTGTTTTCTTTCTTTTTTTTCTTTCAAACATGCATCAAGGCTTGAAAAATAGTTTTGGAAATTTTCTCATTAGGATGATATGTTACCGGATTTAAGGGCACAGGAAACCTTTTGTAATTACTGTGCGGGTGGTTCAGAGTGCAAGATTTTTCAGAGGGGGAAAAAAAAGAACACTGCCCTCACATGGGACAGTATTTTCTGCTGTTGAGTCAGTAAATCATTTACTAACCCATATCTTCTTAATGAGGCCCAGGGCCTGGAGAGCCTGCCCTCACAAATATGGGAAGTGAAATTCCCTTTCCATTTTTCTATTGTGTTGCCAACTCTAGTGGTAACTAGAAACCCTATTTTGAGAACATTAAAATTCAAACAAGCAGAAATCCGAATAAAGTCCCCCGGATGTTCATAGACCACTGCAGAGTTCCAGACTCACCGCATCTTAGAGGAGCTGATGCTTGGAAATTGCTCCTCTGCCTCTCTGCCTTGGAAACCACGGGGGAAAGAAACCTCCAGTTGAGTTTGAAGCCAAGGTCACAAAGAACTTGGACGACATGTTGAGTGCGGTGAAGCCGATTTTGGAAGCCCACAAGGCCTGAGTTTGAGCTGTGTGACTTGAGTCAGGCCCTCCATGTCTCTGAGCTGATTGCCAAAAGTGTTTATTTCTCTTCTTAGGTGACCCCTTATCACAGTCTGGACAGGCTGTAGTTTTTAAAAAATTTTACTCAACATTAAGGCAAAAGAAAAAGAAAATAATTCTAGAAAATTCAAAGAGCGTCACTGTCTCACTCTTCTCACTCTTCTAAGGCTTAGGTCACCGGTTTTCTGGCTTGAGAGATTGCTGGGGATGCTTCTCGAATGTTCTCTGCCTTTCCCCCTCTGACAGGTGCCATCCCATTTCTGCCACAGAGGAGACATCTGTTGGATGCCTTAGACATATGCTTCTCTGTGTGTCTGCCTCTCTCGTTCCATGTGCAGAAAGTTGAGAGCAAAATCCAAATGCTTATGTTCCCCAAAGCAGTATTTCCTGGACTTTACTTTCTGGCGCATCACTCTTCAGGGTTTTGCCATATTCACATACCTCTGGCCATATTCTTTTGTTTAAAAAAATCACTCATTTAAATAAAAATATTAATTAGATCTATTAAAAAGCAACTCTATCATATAGAACTTATAGTTGTGGTGCTGTAGAGTCATACAATGAAAAAACGATGTTATTAAGTTCACCTGTTAGTCTGCTGAAGGACCTGGAGGCTCCAAATCTGAGGGCTGCTCTTGCTTTGTTAAAAGGAGAAATTAGAATCCAGTGTTCAAGGTAAATAACACCAAACCAAGATTTTTCTCTTGACCTTACCAGAAAGATTCATAAAATGTGAAAAAGACTGACTTTCTCATATGTGAGTCAGCTCTCTGTAATAGTGCATCTGAGAGCTACCCTAAATCCTTCTCCATCTATCCTTGGGGAAATCCTGAATTCAAGTTGTGGTTCACAAACCTTGAATGTATATTAGAATCCCCAGGGGAGTTTATCAAACAAACAGTCCTGGGGCACACCCTCAAAAATTCCAGATGATACACTCATGTCCATAGTCAGAATAGCCACAAGATGGAAGGAACTCATGGTCATCAATGGACGAATGGACAAGTAAAAGGTGGTTTATATATACTCGGGAATATTATTCAGCCTTCAAAAGGAAGGATGTTCTGGGGCACATGGGTGGCTCAGTCAGTTAAGTGGCCGGCTCTTGATCTCAGCTCAGGTCTCCAAATGAGGGTTGTGAGTTCAAACCCTGTGTTGCCCAGGCTCATGCCCAGCATGGAGCCTACTTAAAAAAAAAAAAAGGGAAGGACATTCTGACACATGCTGCAATGTAGATGAACTTTGAGGACATTGTATTTAACAACTATCTAAGGTGATTAAATTCAGAAATAGAAAGTAGAATGTTGGTGGCTAGGAGCTGGGGGAGTGGGCAGTTGCTGTTGAATGGGGACATTTGGTTGTTTCCAGTTTTTGTCTATTACAAATAAAGCTTCCAGGAGCAATTGTGTGAGGTTTTGGTTGACCATGAGTTTTCACTTTTCTGGAATAAATGCCCAGTAGTATAACTGGTAGGTCATATGGTTGTTTCATGTTCAATTTTTAAGAAGATGCTAACTTGTTTCCCGTAGTGTCTGTACTATTTTACATTCCCACCAACAATGTATCAATGATAGTTTCACTGTATCTTAACCACCATTTGCTTTTACCACTGTTTTTATTTTAGCGGTTATGATGCACATATAATGATATCTCATTGTGGTCTTAATTTGCATTTTTCTCATCCATAGTCAGATATATTATCCCTTGTACCACTGGCCTGCACTTAATTTGCATTTTTCTAATGGCTAATCACACTCAGCACCTTCTTATGCTTTTTTGACATCCGCATATCGCATTTGATGAAATATCTCCTCCTCATGTCTTTTGGCCATTTTCTAATTGAGCTGTTTTTACCGTTGAGTCCTGAGAGTTCATTATATGTTCTAGATCAGAGTCTGTTGTGAGACATGTGGTATACAAATAGGTTCTCCTGGCTTGTAGCTTGTTCCTGCATGCTCTTGCTAAGGTCTTTCAGGGGGCAAAAGTTCTTTAATTTTAATGAGGTACAATTTATCAATTTTTATTTTGATTTTTTTCCAGTTTACCAATTTTTAATTTTTAAAAAAGATTATTTATTTATTTGACAGAGATCACAAGTAGGCAGAGAAGCAGGCAGAGAGAGAGAGGAAGGGAAGCAGACTCCCTGCTGAGCAGAGAGCCTGATGTGGGGCTCTATCCCAGGACCCTGGGATCATGACCTGAGCTGAAGGCAGAAGCTTTAACCCACTGAGCCACTCAGGTGCCCAGTTTACCAATTTTTAAAATAGACTATGCTTTTGGTATCATGTCTAGGAATGTTTTCTTAAAAGGACTGTTGTAGAGAAGTTTTAGGTTTACAACAAAACTAAAGGGTGGTATAGAGGCTTCCCATTTAACCCCTGAATCTGGACATGCATGGCGTTGCCCATTATCAACATCACTCACCAGAACAATACATTTTTTTAACCAAAGATGAATATATCAATATACTGAAGTCCATAGTTTACCCTATGGCTCACTCTTGATGTTGCACATTCTATATGTTTGGACAGATGTATAATGACATATATCTATCATTATAAGATCATACGGAGTATTTTAACTGACCTAAAAATCCTGTTATTTGCCTATTCATCCCTTGCCCCAATCGTTGATCTTCTTGTCTCCATGGTTTTGCCTTTTCTAGAATGTCTTATATCTGGCATCATACGATATGTACATAGACTTTTCAGGCCTGGCTTCTTTAACTTGGTAATATGCACTTACGATGCTTTCATGTCTTTTCATGTCTTGATAGTTCATACCTTTCCAATACTGAATAATATTCCATTGTCTGGATGTACCATAATTTACTTATCCATTCCCCTACTGAAAAATATCTTGGTTGCTTCCAAATGTTGACAATTATGGAAAAAGGTGCTCTAAACTCTTTGTGTAGGTTTTTGTGCAGATATGAAATTTTAGCTTCTTTAGGTAAATATCAAAGAGCATAATTGCTGATTCATATGGTAAGAATATGTTTTGTTTTGTAAGAAGCCACAAAACTGACTTCCAAATGGGCTGTACCATTTTGCATTCCCACCAACAATATATGAGGGTTCCTGTTGCTCCACATCCTCAACAGCATTTGGTGTTGTCAGTGTTCTGGATTTTGGCCATTCTAGTAGGTGTTCAGTTTTATCTCATTGTGGTTTTAATTTGCATTTCGCTGGCGATCTGTGATATGGAACACTTTTTGATATGCTCATTTGCCATCTGTATAATTTCTTTGGTGAGTTGTCTGTTGAGGTTTTTGGACCATTTTTCAATTGAGTTGTTTTCTTATTGCTGAGTTTTAAGAGTTCTTTGTATAGTTTGAATAACCATCCTTTATTTGATATGTCTTTTGCAAATAATTTCTCCCAGTCTGTGGCTTGTCTTCTCTCTCTCTTTATACTGTTTTTTGCAGAGCAGAATATTTCAGTTTTAAAGAAGTCCACTTTATCAGCTATTTCTCTCATGGGTCATGTCTTCGGTGTAGTATCTAAAAAGACCTCACCATACTCAAGGTCATTTAAGTTTTCTCTTATGTTTCTAGTAGGAGATTTATGTTTTTGAATTTTACATTTTAAAATGACCCATTGTGAGCTAATTTGACCCATTATGAATTAATTTTTGTGAAGGGTGTAAGGTTTGTGTCTAGATTCAATTTTCTTTTGCATGTGGATGCCTAGTAGTTCCAGAAATATTTGTTGAAGAGACTATCATTACTCCTTGCATTGCCTTTGCTCCTTCATTAAAGATCAGTTGGCTGTATCTGTACGGGTCTCTTTCTGGGTTCTCTATTCTGTTCCATTGATCTATTTGTTTATTCTTTGACCAATATCACACTCTCTTGATTACCATAGCTTTATAGTAAGTCTTGAAGGCAGGTAGTGTCAATCTTCCAAGTTTGTTCTTCTCCTTCAATATCGTGTTGGCGATTCTGTGTCTTTTGTCTCCCCATATAAACTTTAGAATTGATTTGTTGATATCCACAAACTTAACTTGATGGGATTTTTATTGGGATTGCATTGCATTTACAGACCAAGTTGGGAAGAACTGACATCTTGATAATCTCACTCTTATCTAGACACCCAGGTGCCCCAGCTATCAGCTTTTGTATCTTAGTCTTGTATAGTGCAAACTTACTATAATTGCTTATTAGTTGTAGGAGTTTTTTTGTCAATTCTTTTGGATTTTCTGCATAGATAATCATGTCATCTGTGACTAAAGAGTGTTTTGTTTCTTTCTTCACAATCTATACATCTTTTATTTCGTTGTCTTGACTTATTGCATTAGTAAGGACTTTTAGCACAATGTTGGAGAGGAGTGGTGAGAAAGGACATCCTTGCTTATACTTGATCTTAGTGGGAAAGATTTCAGTTCTCACCATTAAGTATGATATTAGCTGTAGGATGAGGAAGCTCCCCTCTATTCCCATTTTACTGAGAGTCTTTATCATGAATGAATATTGGATTTTTGGCAAATGCTTTTTCTGCATCTATTGATAAGATCGTGTGATTTTTCTTATGTAGTCTGTTGATGTGATGGATTACATTATTAATTTTCAAGTGTTGAACCAGTCTTGTATACCTGAGATAAGTCTCACTTGCTTGTGGTTTACAACTCTTTTTATACATTGTTGGATTGGTTTGCTAATATTTTAACAAGTTTTGTATCTGTGTTCATAAGAGATATTGGTCAATAGTTTTATATATTTTTTTGTAATGTTTTCTCTGGTTTTGGTTGGGGTAGTGCTGTCCACACAGAATGCATTAGGGATTATTTCTCTGATTTTTTTATTTGGCAGATTATGTCGTTTAAGGAATTGGTCCATTTTATCTAGAAGATCAAATGTATGAGCATAGAGTAGTTCATAGTACTCCTTATTATCCTTTTAATGTCCATGGGATCTGTACTGATGACTCCTCTTTCATTTCTGATCTCAGTATTGATATAGTTGAATTAAAATTTATCATGTGTATTATTTTTTTTGTTTATTGCTATTGTTCTTTGTTCTTATTTCTGTCTTCAACTCCTTTTCTGCCTTTATTCCCTATGTTGTGCCAATCCATGAATATAACCTAGCTAAACTGACAATTCCATATTTTTTCTATATAAGTAATCATACTGTCTCAAATAAAGATAGTTTTATGTGTTTGTTACTTTATATGCCTTTTGTTGCTTTTCCTTGCCTTACTTCCAGGCCTAGAGTGTCTATTACAATGTTCGATAAAAGTGCTCAGGTGCAGATACCCTTGGTTTTTTCCTTTTCTTAAGGTGAAAGCATTCAGTCTTACACTATTATTATTTTTTCCTGTAGTTTTTCTTCTTCTTCCTCTTCCTCTCCTTCCTCTCCTCCATTTACTCCTCTTCCTCCTCCCCTTCCTCCTCATCCTCCCTGTTGTAGATTCCCTATATCAAATTAAGGAAGTTCCATTCTGGTTTTTAATTTTCTGAGAATTTTTATCAGATTGGATGCCAGATTTTGCCAAATGCTTTTTTTGCATCTATTGAGATGATCATATGGTTTTTCTTTTTTAGTCTGTTAATATGGTAAATTACATTGATTTTCTAATGATAAATTAATATTGCATTTGAAAGATAAATCTCACTTGGCCTTGATGTATTATCTTTTTATGTTTTGTTGCATTTGATTTACTAAAATTTTGTTTTTAATTTTTTGTATCCACATTCCTGACTTTTCTTTCTCTTTGTCTTGGTATCAGACAGTGTCTTGGTATCTTTGGTATCAGAGTAACACTGGCTTCAAATAATATATTTAGAAGTTTTTCTTCTTTAGTTTTTTGGAAGAATTTATATGGAATTGGTATCAACTCTTTCTTAAATTCTTGATTAATTTTCACTAATGAAGCCATGTGGGCCTGAATTGTTTTTGTGGGATGGTTTTAAACTACAAATTAAATCTCTTTAATGAACAAAGGGCTATTTTACTTATCTATTTCTTAATGAGTAAGCTTTAGGAGTTTGGGTTATATAAGAAATTTGCCCATTTAGTCAAAGTTGTCAAATTTAAGTATAATTGTTTCTAAACTATTCCTTTATTATTATTTTAGTATCTATAGAATCTGTAATGATGTCACCTCTCTCGTTCCTGACATTGGTCATTTGTGTCTTCTCTCTTATGGGAGCTTAAGCCCTGGTTATGATATCACCTCTGGCACGTACTTATTGTCTAAACAGTTACATATACTCCAGGGTCCTCAGCATTTTGTAAATTAAAAGGGTGGGGTCCTCCAAGATCTCTTCTACTTCTGATAGACAGTAAGTTTGATAAGTGTGCCTTGAGATTTATATAATTTATTAATCTTTTTGTAGAACCAATTTTTAGTTTTAGTAAATCAGTGATTTACATGTTATTCTTTATTATTTCCTTTCTTCTTATTATTTTGGGCTCCCTTTTCTTTTTCTATTTTCCTTTTTAAAGATTTATTTATTTATTTTAGAGAGCTAGAGAGGGAGGGAGGGAGGGACAGGAGGAGAAGGAGAGGGAAGGAGAGAATTCACAAGCTGACTCCCCACTGAGCACAGAGCAATGTGCAGGGTTCAATCTCACAACCCTGAGATCATGACCTGAGCCAAAATCAAGAGCCATATGCTCAACTGACTGAGCCACCCAGGTGCCCCTTTTTCTTTTTCTCTTTTCTTCAGATGGGTGCAAGGTAATCGATTTAAGATATTTTTCTTCTCTAACATAGATGTTTAGTGGTATAAATTTTCCACTAACTACTGAATTAGTGGCATGCCACAAATAATTTCATGTTTTTAAAATTTTCGTTCAGTTCAGCATACTTTATATTTTCCCTTTTGACTTCTTCTTTGGCTCATGGGTTATTTACAACTGTGCTGCCTAGTTTCCAAATATTTGGGCATTTTCTCATTTTTTATTGAGTGCCTGACATTTCAAAGTTTATGTTGCTGAATGCAGTATTTTGATATGTTGCTTTAATGAATGCTGTCTTTTTTAGATAGGTACATAAGTTATATAGTGACTTTCTCAATCCTCGTCTGATCTCCCATGACTTGTTTTTAAGTCCTTTGAGAGTGAATCAAAAGTCGCTTTTACTCTAGACCTACTTTAGTCCATTGCTTAGGCATTACCTTCCTGGTCTCTGTTGAAAAATCCAATCATTCTGGAGATTTCTGTATTCTGGCTTGTGGGAATTTGAACAACTCCTAGCACTGTGTGAGCTCTAGGAATTGTTTGGTTTTCCTCTCTCTAGTACCTGTTCTTTCCCCCAACAGCATTTCTTTGCTTGACTTCCTAAAGTACAGATTAATATTTGACCAAAGACTCAGCAATGGGGATGGGGATGGGGAGTGGATTCTGTGCAGATTTCTGGATTTCTGCCCTGCAGATTTTAGCTATCTAGATCTCTCCGGGCATCAGTCATAGTCTCCTCCACTCAGTGAGACCCCTGAACTCAGTTTCTGTTCCCTGTCCCTGTGCTGCATTTGAGAAATTGCTTACAGGTAGACAAGGTCATTATAATGTTCACCTCATTAGTTTCTCTTCTCTTAGAAATCACAGTCCTGTGCTTTTTGTTACCATGTCTGAGAACAGTTGTTCTATATATTTTATAAGTGTTTGTAGTTGTCTTCAACAGAGGGCTAATTCTAGACTATGTTCCTCTATCAGGGTGGAAAACAGAAGTCTGATCATCTCTGGATTTGGTAACATTATTAACTATAAAGTTAATCCTCAGTCTTCTTCACAATGTCTTAGTTGGCTTATAGTTTTTATTACATTATATTCTTTTTTTTTTCTAAAGATTTGATTTATTTATTTGACAAAGATCACAAGCAGGCAGAGAGACAGGCAGAGAGAGAGAGGAAGGGAAGGAAGCAGGCTCCCCGCTGAGCAGAGAGCCCGACGCGGGGCTCGATCCCAGGACCCTGGGATCATGACCTGATCCGAAAGCAGTGGCTTTAACCCACTGAGCCACCCAGGTGCCTCTACATTATATTCTAAAAAGCACAAAAAAGGGCCCCAGGAAAGGGAGCTGGGAAGGACCATAGGCTGGGGACCCAGAGCCCTGGTTCTGGTACTACTCCTGCTACTTAACTCGTTGTCTCCCCAGTTGTATAAATTCCCGGGGTACCAGCTTTCACATCTATAAATTAAGATGGTGAGACTCTCCAAGTTTTCTTTCACTTTTGAAATTCGGTGGAAGAATGTATAATTCCATTCTTGTTCACAGTGTCCGTTCGGAATACGTCTTGCTTTTCTGACCCTCCCACGTCCTTAATAAAATATAAGACAGAATAGAGAGGTATTGAGAGAAACGAGAATAGGATCATCAGGGGATGAGGGTGGGCTCACTAGTGTGAAATGGCTGGAGAAAATTAGGATCTTTGATCAGGGACAAATGAAGGGGAGAGCAGTATGATCAGCACGAATCAGTGTGTGCAGGTGTAGAAAGAGTGAACAGAGAATTGAAAAAGACTTCCTTCCAGTTGCTGTTTATGCTAGGAAATCTGGCATACTCCTCAGGGTATGACACACAAGGGAGAAATTTGAGCAATATTAGGAAAGAATTTAGAAGTATCAAAACAAGCAGTGAACTCCAATGCAAAGCACATGATGTCGTTGGTGTCACAGAGAAAAGAGGTCATTTCCCTGTCCTATAACGGATTTGAACACACATGCTTCATGGGGCCGAGCTGTCTTCTCTAGGGGATGATTTTGCTCATCCAAGATTCAGATCCTGTATGTTTTGAAAACCAGTGTAGCCAGCCTATCAAGAAAGCACACCTCACAGCTCAGTAAAAGTGCAGCTGCATTTCTCCCACTGTCCTTTACAATTTAGTCTCAGATCTTCTTTCCTGCTCCTGACTAAATACTCTAACAGCCCTTAATTTACCACTCATTCTTCGGTGACAGATGACCTACCTACACAAAGTCACAAACACTGTCCAGATGCAAAAATTAGAGAATCCAGTCCTGGGTCATACTAGAAGTCTTAACTTCATTTACTGGGGAATCTCCCTTTCTCTTGCTCCATGGGCACTTCCCTGAGCCGGGATTGGGGGCTTTGGGTTAGAAGCCTGCAGTGAGGTAAGAGCTAAGGGGCAGTGATGTTTCCATTTCTCCACCTCATGATTCTCATCTCCCCTTCATCCATCTTGAGAGCTGCCGTTGCTCCCACAGCAGGTCCTGTGGGACTAGGGGAGATGAGGAGAGGTGACCCAAGGGCAGGTCTTACCTTGCCATTTGGTCTGACTCTGGCTTAGCATATACCTTTTCCCCTCAAATGTCGTTTTCTTACTGTTTCTTTTTCTCCTACAGTTTCCTTGACCCTGCAGGCTGCTTCCTCTGTTTGTCTGTTCTGATGGTCATCTGTGACTCCTTCCTCAGTGCCACCCCAGGATGTGCAGGGGTGCCTCTCCAGCTTCCTGCTGGTGGCCCTGTTGGACAGAACCTAAGGCCCTGTACTGGCTCACTCTGTGTCTCAGGGCCCACAGCTCTCCCAAGGAAAATAAATAAATAAATAAATATATATACATACATATATATATATATATACATACATACACACACACATATATACATATATATCCCTGACCTGGGTCCTTTTATCTTTTTTTAAAAATGATTTTATTTATTTATTTATTTATTTGAGAGCGAGCATGCACAGAGGGGAGAGGGGCAGAATCAGAGGGAGAAGCAGATTCCCTGCCAAGCAAGGAGCCCGATGGAGGGCTCGATCCCAGGACCCTGGTGTCATGACCCAAGCTGAAGGCAGAGGTTTAATCACCTGAGCCACCCAGGCTCCCCCTCCTACCTACCTTTGATGGAGTTGAGAAGCCCAAGAAGGCCCCATGGGTTCTCGAGGCCATCTACTTCAAAAATCATCATAACATGGTTTGGCACCTTCTTCTGGAATTGTACCTCTATTATGCCTTGTTGCCTGATGGAAACTTCAGTTTTAAGATCGTGTTACACAAGTAATAAATAAACATCATTCACGGGCCAAGCCTTGAACCGCAGACCAGTGGTGTAACATCCGTCTTTACTAAACATTTGGATTTCTGAGTGTGTCGTGGTGCAAAACAACTCAGTGGGGACCACTCTCAGGTCTTATTTAACCCTTGGCCAGTTATGTTACTCAGCACTTGGTAGCTTGATCTGTAGGCATATGGTGGCCATAAATACCTCGGAATGAAATACCTTGCTGAGTGGGTATTTCTAATGTGGCAGGAGATGGATAGCCCCAAGCACATCACGTGGTCCTGACCCCAAGACATCCTCTGACACAGGAAAGTGGCGAGTCCAGGATTCTCCCACTATACTGGAGGGCAGGAGAGTGGCTTTGAAATTCCAAGCCCCTACAGAGACAGCCTCTCCCAAATTAACTACCCCCGCCCCAGCTGACCGCTCTCAACACAGACTTCACAGGCACTGTAATAGCATGTTTCCTTGAGCTTTGAGGGCACCAGAGGATGGATGGTTCTATTTTCTGAGGTCAGGATATCCTTACAGGGTTGCTTGAGTCCAAAGCAGAGAGAGCAGGGAAACTAATATCAGCCTTCAGTTCCCAGATATGGCATAACCAGATCGTGTGTGCTGCTGGCTGGTCCTGACCTTGGGAGTGAAGACTGCAAGCCAGAAAGGCTGTGTGTTATAGGGATCTTTCCCATTTTGTTTGTTTGTAGAAAACCAGGGAGGGAAATAGTTGAGTAAAATCCAAGAGTTTCTTTTATTGCACTTTTCTAGAGGCCTAAATCATGGAATAGGAAGGCGTGTGCTTGTTGTTTGTTAAAGTGGTGACTCTCTGAGCTGGTTTTCTCTTAGCCTTTTTGAACCTGTAGCCGCCCCCCCCCCCTTATAATTTAAAATCAATTAATTAACATATAGTGTATTATTCAATTCAGAGGTCGAGTAGCCCCTTTTGAAGAGCATACAACTTTCCCACTTGCCTGAAGAGTCTGATATTCTTTCCTTCCCACCTCACAGCTTTCTCAAGAGTCATATGCTTTGTGCAGTCGTGGCAGTGGAGGTGTTCCCAAGACTTACTTATTTTATTTATTGATTTATTTATTTGTCAGAGAGAGAGAGAGTGAGCACAAGCAGGGCGAGCAGCAGGCAGAGGAAGAAGCAGGCCCCCTGCTGAGCAATGAGCCCCAATCCATGCAGGACTCCATCCCAGGCCTGAGATCACGACCTGAGCTGAAGGCAGCCACTTAACGGACTGAGCCACCCAGACACCCCTTCCTGCTCAGTATTCTTCCCACTATATTCTGAATTGTTTAACTTTATTTATTTATTTATTTATTTATTTATTTAAACATATAATGTAACCCCACCCCCCTCTCCCAACCCCCTCCCCCCCCACCCCCCTCAGTTTGTTTTATGACATTAAGAGTCTCTTTTGGTTTGTCTCCCTCCCAATCCCATCTTGTTTCATTTTTTCTTTTCCTACCCCCTTAGCCCCCACCCCTGTTGCATCTCCACTTCCTCATATCAGGGAGATCATATGATAGTTGTCTTTTTTCTACTTCATCACCTATCTTTTAAAGATAGCAACCAATACTACAAAACAAATACCAGGGCAACAGACACTGTAAAATTACTGTGTACTTATAAATATATAGATATCAGATCAAGATGCCTTTATTTTGTAGTCCCTCCGAAGCTGAGAAAATACTTATTCAGTTGCTACAAACCCATGTTTTCGCCAAATGTTACAAATGATACAAAGAGGAAACACGTGACCCCTAACTTCCGGTAGTTTGAACTTTATTAGGAAGACAACTACGGTTGGTCTTCAGCTTGACATTATCTGTGACCTTTGATGGTCTAAATCCATCGTAATTGGTGACTTCCAACTCTCCACCCCGACCCTGTTAACTTATCCCTCCTTGAATTCTGCTATAGTTCAGCTATATGGAGAGCAGTCTGGGAGACTGAAAGGAATATAGGGAATCTGTAGGTTGTTCATTGATAAATTCAGTCACGAATAAGGTGAAAGCTCAAACAGTAATAAAAGGTCAATAGTGCCATTACTTTCTGGGTGGGGAATCTGAGGTTCAGCAGGAAGGCATGACTCATTGTTAAGGGGTGCTCAGCTAGTAGGACTCGGAGCAAAGTCTTGCAGCCAAAGTGGCTAAGGACGGAGTTCACAGAGGTCAGAGGTCATGGGCCACCTTCTAGTCCCTGCGAGTTCGGCCAAAGTTAAGTGGGCGGAAACATACAGGGCAAGACAGGCTTGTTGAAAATTACTGTTTTTTTGGACACTGGGGAAGGTATGTGCTATGGTGAGTGCTGTGAAGTGTGTAAACCTGGTGATTCACAGACCTGTACCCCTGGGGCTAATAACACATTATATGTTAATAAAAAAATGTGAAAGAAAAATAAAATTAATTACATCTGCAAAAAAAATTATTGTTTTGTCACAACAAGGTTATGAACACATCAAGCTGGCTTCCTGGAGAGGCATGACTGTTGCATGTGAATTTTCATGTGAGTGGGGGGGCCTTGCTGTGAATGGAGAATGGTGTGATAATGAGAGGGGCCCATACTCCTCCACACCTGTTGAATTCCCCTGTTATTTATCTAAGAGCTGGGCCTGAAACAAGGGTAAATGCGTCTGGGACACCAAGCCCCAGGACCTTAGGGAAAAAAAAAAAAAAAGAATTAGCATCCACCGTTGTCATCCCAAACCAACCCCAGGTGGCCAAGTCTTAATGAGACTGTGGGTTGACTTTGAGAAGAAAGTTGGTAGCGAGGACCCATCTCTTGGATTCAGGCCGTGTTACAGAGGCTGAATCTGCAGATCTCTTCATTTGCCCAGGGCCTCTTTTTTTTTTTTTTAAAGATTTTATTTATTTATTTGACAGACAGAGATCACAAGCAGGCAGAGAGGCAGGCAGGGAGAGAGGAAGGGAAGCTGGCTCCCCGCTGAGCAAAGAGCCCGATGTGGGGCTCAATCCCAGGACCCTGGGATCATGACCTGAGCCGAAGGCAGAGGCTTAACCCACTGAGCCACCCAGGCGCTCCCAAGGCACTCTTGTCCCTAAACTTTTCCTAGTAAATCACCAGTGCACTGTGGGATAATGTCACTTTTTGTATTTTTCCATGGAGATGGGGGAAGGAGCAGTAGGGATTTGATAAATCCACCCAGATGGAAATAAAAGTTTTTTGGTTTTTTTTTTTCCGTTTGGCATGGACTTAGATCACTTACCCCAGTGGGTGCAAAATAAAACCTTTTCTAAGTTTTCAACCAGGAAGAAGAGGGACCATGTGAGAAAAAGATAAAAATGTAGACATTCTGCAGCAGACGTTGCTTGCAGTTCAGTGGAAGATGAGAGCAATAGTCCATACCCCCCCCCAGAAAGTCATCCTCGTTTAAAAAATAACTTGGTTCTCAGGGGCGCCTGGGTGGCTCAGTTGGTTAAGCAGCTGCCTTCAGCTCAGGTCATGATCCCAGCGTCCTGGGATCGAGTCTCACATCGGGTTCCTTGCTTAGCAGGGAGCCTGCTTCTCCCTCTGCCTCTGCCTGTGCTCACTCTCTCTGTCAAATAAATAAATAAAATCTTAAAAAAAAAAAAAAAAGAAAGAAAGAAAGATGGGCAACAGTCCCATTAGAAAAAAAAAATAACTTGGTTCTCAAAAGCCTGTCATTGTGTATTTGCTATATTTGTTCCTATTTTGTTTGCACAGGGTTTTAAAGGCATATGATGTAATGAAGTAAATAGTATTTTGTGGCAAAAAATTAAATAAGTCCTTTGTATTTTAGGTCTTACAAGAATTCCAAGGTGTGGTGAGAACGAAAATGTGTGTGTTTTAACTGGAAGGGCAGCGAAGAAGATGAAGGGAAATATTCTAGCTCCTTCCTGAATATAATTATAAGCTGTCATCCCTCTATATTTTTTTTGTTTCCCCTAATTTGAAACAAAAATAAATAGATTTTTCCCAAAAATGTATTGCAGGGCCCTTTTGGCATCTCAGATGGAACCCACGTTTGCCAGGAGTGTGTTTCCTTGTTTTGATGAGCCAGCTCTAAAGGCAACTTTTAATGTTACAATTATTCATGATCCGAGTTATGTGGCCCTTTCCAACATGCCAAAGCTGGGTAAGTAATATTTCCTGTCCTCATATATTCGTGTATATTAATGATACACATGTATGTGCATGTATACAGATATACATTTGTGTACATGTATATATTTAACTCTGTAATACCTTTTTTTGTTTTTTAAAATATTTTATTTATTTATTTGACAAAGAGAGAGATCATAAGTAGGCAGAGAGGCAAGCTGGGGGGCGGGGAAGTAGGATCCCTGCTGAGCAGAGGGCGGGATGCGGACCTCGATCCCAGAACCCTGAGATCATGACCTGAGCTGAAGGCAGAGGCTTAACCCACTGAGCCACCCAGGCATCCCTGTAATACCTTTATCAACAGCTTTTCTAGAGTATGTATTGGCAGAGTATTATAATTAGGTAGAGTGGGCACTTGGGGTCCGTATCAGCACCAGCATCTCAATGATGGTAAATCCTGATTCTTTCTGCATTGCAAACTGGGAACACCATAGTCTTCTTATTCCTTGGCAGCCCGCATGCCCACTAGTTTGGCCTTCCATATCGATCGTCAGTGATAACAGGCCAGCAGACTTGGTCCGAATCTGGTGCACAGATGTGTTTCATTTGGCTCACAAGATTTTCCCCCTCACTTTGGATTGAACTTCTAAAAATCCAGAGATTTCTCATAAAAATCAAGATTTTTCACTTCCTTGTAAACTTAGAAGATCTAAGGACCCCAGGCATGCAGGTCTTTCGTGACAACAATAGAGCTCATGAGTGGCTGTCCCCTGCGGATGCCCCCCCCAACCCCCCCAGCCTGCTGTGGTCCCCACCACTCCCTCTGACTATACGCCAGCCTGATTCACACCAGATATCCGGTCCCCAGCTTTAAAGACCAAACCTGCCTCCACGGAAGACTTTGCTGAAAACTGACTATGGTCAGATTGCCCTTCCTTGACCTCCTGTGGGCCTGGGAGGCTCTAGATGAAGTGTTCTGAGAGCTGGACTGGTCTAGGAAACAGAAGCGATAGAAAAGAGAAGAGGTGGGTTGTGGGCCTCCTAATGCCCATGGATTTAGCCCTCCGTCAATATTATTCAAAATACCGATTCAGAGAAAAGATGCTGTCCTTAGATCTTCCTAATGCTGCTTCTTTATTTTTAATTGAAATATAACGGACATAAGAGATTACATGAGTTTCAGAGGTACGTCATAGAGATTTGACGATTTTGTGACATTAAGAACCATGATAAGTGTAGTTACCCTCTGTCACCATACAAAGTTAGGATTCTTAATGACATTCTTGTCTATGCTGTACGTTCTATCACCATGGCACTGATTTTTTTTTGTCATTCTGTAAAATCACTGTTTTAATTTTTTTATCTTTACCTATCAGTGATATAAACCATCTCATTTTTCTCTTTATTTCTTTTTCAGTTTTTAAAAAATTTTTTATAAACATATAATGCATTATTAGCCCCAGGAGTACAGGTCTGTGAATCGCCAGGTTTACACACTTCACAGCACTCACCATAGCACATACCCTCCCCAATGTCCATAACCCCACCACCCTCTCCTATTTCTCCCCCCGGCAACCTTCAGTTTGTTTTGTGAGATTAAGAGTCTCTTATGGTTTGTCTCCCTCCCGATCCCATCTTATTTCATTTATTCTTTTCCTACCCCTCAAGCCCCCCACGTTGCATCTCCACTTCCTCATATCAGGGAGATAATATGATAATTGTCTTTCTCCGATTGACTTATTTCACTAAGCATAATACCCTATAGTTCCATCCACATCATCACAAAATGGCAAGATTTCATTTCTTTTGATGGCTGCATTCTATTGTATATTCCATTGTATATATACACTGCTTCTTCTTTATCCATTCATCTGTTGATGGACATCTGGGTTCTTTCCATAGTTTGGCTATTGTGGACATTGCTGCTATACACATTCGGGTGCACGTGCCCTTCGGATCACTATGTTTGTATCTTTAGGGTAAATACCAAGTAGTACAATTGCTGGGTCGTAAGGTAGCTCTATTTTCAACATTTTGAGGAACTCCATGCTGTTTTCCAGAGTGGTTGCACCAGCTTGCATTCCCACCAACATGTAGGAGGGTACCCCTTTCTCTGCATCCTCACCAGCATCTGTCATTTTCTGACTTGTTAATGTTAGCCATTCTGACTGGTGTGAGGTGGTATCTCAATGTGGTTTTGATTTATATTTCCCTGATGCCGAGTAATGTGGAGGACTTTTTCATATGTTTGTGGGCCATCTGGAGGTCTTCTTTGCAGAAATGCCTCTGCCCATTTCTTCCTTGGATTACTTGTTCTTTGGGTGTTGAGTTTGATAAGTTCTTTATAGATTTTGGATACTAGCCGTTAAACTGATATGTCGTTTGCAAATGTCTTCTCCCATTCTGTCAGTTGTCTTTTGGTTTTGTTGACTGTTTCCTTTGCTGTGCAAAAGTTTTGATCTTGATGAAGTCCCAATAGTTCATTTTTGTCCTTGTTTCCCTTGCCTTTGGCAATGTTTCTAGGAAGAAGTTACTGCCCCTGAGGTCAAAGAGGTTGCTGCCTGTGTTCTCCTCAAGGATTTTGATGGATTCCTTTCTCACATTGAGGTCTTTCATCCATTTGGAGTCTTTTTTGTGTGTGGTGTAAGGAAATGGTCCAGTTTCATTTTTCTGCATGTGGCTGTCCAATTTTCCCAGCACCATTTATTGAAGAGACTGTCTTTTTTCCATTGGACCTTCTTTCCTGCTTTGTTAAAGATTAGTTGACCATAGAGTAGAGGGTCTATTTCTGGGCTCTCTTCTGTTCCATTGATCTATGTGTCTGTTTTTGTGCCAGTACCATACTGTCTTGATGGTGACAGCTTTGTAATAGAGCTTGAAGTCTGGAGTTGTGATGTCACCAACTTTGGCTTTCTTTTTCAACATTCCTCTGACTATTCGAGGTCTTTCCTGGTTCCATATAAATTTTAGGTTTATTTGCTCCATTTATTTGAAAAAAAAAGGATGGTATTTTGATAGGGATTGCATTAAATGTGCAGATTTCTTTAGATAGCCTAGACATTTTCACAATATTTGTTCTTCCAATCTATGAGCATGGAACACTTTCCCATTTCTTTGTGTCTTCCTCCATTTCTTTCATGAGTACTTTATAGTTTTCTGAGTGAAGATTCTTTGCCTCTTTGGTTAGGTTTATTCCTAAGTATCTTCTGGTTTTGGGTGCAATTGTAAATGGGATTGACTCCTTAATTTCTCTTTCTTCTGTCTTCTTGTTGGTGTATAGAAATGTGGCTAATTTCTGTGCATTGATTTTATATCCTGACACTTTACTGAATTCCTGTACAAGATCTAGCAGATTTGGAGTGGAATCTTTTGGGTTTTCCACATATAGTATCATATCATCTGAAAAGAGTGTTAGTTTGGCTTCTTCTTTGCCGATTTGGATGCCTTTAATTTCTTTTTGTTGTCTGATTGCTGAGGCTAGGACTTCTAGTACTATGTTGAATAGCAGTGATGATAATGGATATCCCTGCCATGTTCCTGACCTTAGCAGAAAAGCTCTCAGTTTTTCTCCATTGAGAATGATAGTTGCAGTGGATTTTTCATAGATGGCTTTGATAATATTGAGGTATGTGCCCTCTATCCCTGCACTTTGAAGAGTTTTGATCAGGAAGGGATGCTGTACTTTGTCAAATGCCTTTTCAGCATCTATTGAGAGTATTATATGGTTCTTGTTCTTTCTTTTATTAATGTATTGTATTATCCCATTGATTGATTTGAGGATGTTGAACCATTGGCTAGTATTTTGGTGAGAATTTTCTGTGTTCATTAAGGATATTGGTCTGTAATTCTCCTTTTTGATGGAATCTTTTTGGTTTTGGGATCAAGGCAATGCTGGCCTCATGAAATGAATTCAGAAGTTTTCTTTCCATTTCTATTCTTTGGAACAGGTTCAGGACAGTATGTATTAATTCTCCTTTACATGTTTGGTAGAACACCCCTGGGAAGCCGTCTGGCCCTGGACTCTTGTTCGTTGGGAGATATTTGATGACTGCTTCAATCTCCTCACTGGTGATGGGTCTGTTCAGGTTTTCTATTTCTTCTTGGTTCCATTCTGGTAGTTTATATGTCTCTAGGAAAGCATCTATTTCTTCCAGATTGTCAAATTTGCTGGTGTATAGTTACTCATAATATGTTCTTATAATTGTTTATATTTCTTTGGTGTTGGTTGTGATCACTCCTCTTTCATTCATGATTTTATTCATTTGGGTCCTTTCTGTTTTCTTTTTGATAAGTCTGGCCAGGGGTTTATCAATCTTATTAATTATTTCCCTGAACCAGCTCCTAGTTTTGTTGATTTGTTCTATTGTTCTTTTTTGGTTTCTATTTCCTTCCTCATCTCTTATTATAGTCTTTGGCTTAAAATCTAATTTATCTGGTATAAGGATTGCCTCCCCAGCTTTCTTTTGATGTCCATTAGCATGGTTAATTGTTTTCCACCCCCTCACTTTCAATCTGGAGGTGTCTTCAGGTCTAAAATGAGTTTCTTGTAAGCAGCATATTGATGGGTTTTGTTTTTTTATCCATTCTGAAACCCTGTGTCTTTTGATTGGGGCATTTAACTCATTTACATTCAGGGTAACTATTGAGAGATATGAATTTAGTGCCATTGTATTGCCTGTAAGGTGATTGTTACTGTATATTGTCTCTGTTCCTTTCTGATAATACTTTTAGGGTCTCTCTTTGCTTAGAGGACCCCTTTCAATATTTCCTGTAGAGCTGGTTTGGTGTTTTCAAATTCTTTCAGTTTTTGTTTGTCCTGGAAGCTTTTTATCTCTCCTTCTATTTTCAATGATAACCTAGCTGGATATAGTATTCTTGGCTGCATGTTTTTCTCGTTTAGTGCTCTGAATATATCATGCCAGTTCTTTCTGGCCTGCCAGGTCTCTGTGGATAAGTCCGCTGCCAATCTAATATTTTTACCATTGTATGTTACAGACTTCCTATCCCGGGCTGCTTTCAGGATTTTCTCTGTCGCTAAGACTTGTAAATTTTACTGTTAGATGATGGGGTGTGGACCTAGTCTTATTGATTTTGATGCTTGTTCCCTTTGCCATATTAGGGAAATTCTCTACAATAATTCTCTCCAGTATACCTTCTGCTCCCCTCTTTCTTCTTTTTCTGGAATCCCAATTATTCTAGTATTGTTTCGCTTATGGTATCACTTTTCTCTCGAATTCTCCCCTCATGGTCCAGTAGTTGTTTGTCTCTCTTTTGCTCAGCTTCTTTATTCTCTGTCATTTGGTCTTCTATATCACTAATTCTTTCTTCTGCCTCATTTATCCTAGCAGTAAGAGCCTCTATTTTTGATTGCACCTCATTAATAGCTTTTTTGATTTCAATTTGGTTAGATTTTAGTTCTTTTATTTCTCCAGAAAGGGCTTTTATTTCTCCAGACAGGGTTTCTTTAATATCTTCCATGCTTTTTTGAGCCCGGCTAGAACCTTGGGAATCGTCATTCTGAACTCTGGATCTGACATATTACCAATGTCCATATTGATTAGGTCCCTAGCCTTCGGTACTGCCTCTTGTTCTATTTTTTGTGGTGAGTTTTTCTGCCTTGTCATTTTCTCAAGATAAGAATATATGGAGGAGCAAATAAAATACTAAAAGGGTGGCAAAGGCCCCAGGAAAATGTGCTTTAACCAAATCAAAAGAGACCCCACATCGTGTGGGGGATATAGAGGGTAAAAAGAAGTTCAGAAAAAAAAAATTAAAAAAAAATAAAGAAAAAATATGTATATATATTAGACTGGTGATTAGAACAGGGTCACCCACTTAATTTGGGGAGTATTTTGGTCTCTTAGAAGAAACTACCTCCCAAAATGTTAAAGAATGAAAAACATATATAAGGGTAAATACAATGAAGGGATGGAATATGAGTATAAATATGAAAAAAATTTTTAATTTATAACAAAGGAGTTGGTAAGGTAAGTTGGTTGGGAGAATAAAGTAAAAGAAAGTGGGGAGAATTTGCTCAGGCTGGAGACTAGAACAAGCCTGGTGCCAGATTTAGGGTGTATTTTGATCTATTAGAAGTTGTACCCCAAATTTTTTAGAAGAAAAAATCCTATGTGTGTACAAAAAATAAAGTTAGATACAATGAAGGATAAAATATGACTATAATAATGAAGGTTCAGAAAGATTTTTTTATGAAAGGTATTAAGATAAACTAGTTCAAAAATATTAAAAGAGGAAAGGGTAAAAGTTAAAAAATTTAGGAGAAGAAAAAAAAATTAATTAACTTTGCAAGACTAAAGATTCATGGGGAGAAAGCCATGAATTCCATGCTTTGCTTTCTCCTCCTCTGGAATTCCACTGTTCTCCTTGGTGAGTGAACTTGGTCTTGGCTGGATTTCTTGTTGATCTTCTGGGAGAGGGGCCTGTTGTAGTGATTTTCAAGTGTCTCTGCCCCAGGCAGAGCTGCACCACCCTTACCAGGGGCCGGGCTAAATAATCCGCTCAGGTTCGCTTTCGGGAGCTTTTGTTCCCTGAACGCTTTCCGTAGAGTTCCGGAGGATGGGAATGAAAATGGTGGCCTCCCAATCTCCGCCCAGAGGAGCCGAGAGCTCAGGGCCCTACTCCTCAGTGCGCCTTCAGAGAAAAGCGCTCAATCACTCCCGTCTCCCTGTCCTCTGGCAGCACTCTGAGCTCACCCAGCCTGTGACCAAGCAGCTCTGTCTCTGGCACACAGCCCCACCTGGAGTCTCCGAACCCTGCAGATCCCTGGGCTCTCCCAGGCCGGAGTCTCCCCAGATCTTGTGGGGACCCCACGCACAGAGCACCGGCTCGTGTCATGGATTAAGGTTCTAGGTAATCCCAGTTGAGAGCTCACTCCTCAGCTCTGTCTCCGTAGCCGGCTTCCCTGCTCTAATACCTGTGAGCTCTGTGACACTCAGACCCCCTGATTCTTCTGTGACCCTGTGGGACCTGAGGCCATGCTGTCCCCATGAGGTCTTCAACCCGGTTTAGCCTCTGGAGTGATGTCCCTCCGTGGAGCAGACTTTTAAAAGTCCTGATTTTGTGCTCTGTTGCTCCGCCACTTGCCAGGAGCCAGCCCCTTCCCCCACGGTCTATCTTTCCGTCGCATTGGATTCACTTCTCCGCACCTTTCAGAACGTGGTCAATTTTCTGTTTCTAGAATTGTTGCTCTTCTTCTCTTGGATCTCCTGTTGGATTTGTAGGTGTTTGGAATGGTTTGATAAGCTATCTAGCTGATCTCCTGCTGCCTGATGTCATCTCAGCCTGCTACTTCTCCGCCATCTTGACTCCTCCCCCAGCACTGATTTTTTTTTTTAAAAGATCATTTGTTTATTTTAAGAGAGAGAGAAAAGAGAGCATGCTAGCAGGGGGGAGGGAGGGGCAGAGGTAGAGGGAGAGGGAGAGTCTGAAGCAGGCTCCATGCTGAGCATATATCCCAAGGCAGGGTTCAGTCTCACAACCCTGAGATCATGACCTGAGCCAAAACCAAGAGTCAGACACTTAACCTACTGAGCCACCCAGGCGCCCCTCTGTAGCTTTGATTTTATCACTGGAAGTCTATAGCTGTGGATCACTTCACCCCTTTTGTCCACCTCCCCAAATCCCATCCCACTGGCAACTGCCATTTTATTCTCTGTATTTATGAGCCTGTTTCCAGTTTTTTTGTTTGTTGGTTGGTTCATGTGTTTTGCTTTTAAAATTTCACACATCAGTGAAATCATATGTTGTTCGTCTTTCTCTGACTTGTTTTCACTTCATATGGTTTTGATGAATTTGGGGTGGAGAAAGCCAAATGCCTTGGACTCTGGGGACGGGCTGGGAGGAAGTCGCTGGGTGACACACACCTGGACACATTGTTTCAAAGGTGGCTTTTAGTGCTTCAGTTTGTAGTGATCTGGGTTGAAACTGGTTTCCGTAGGTCAGTCTGTGAGGAGAGACGCAAACGGAAGTGTGTGGACCGTCACTACCTTTTCCACGACGCCCCACATGCCGACTTACTTAGTGGCCTTGGCCATATGTGACTATGCCCACGTGGACAGAACCGAAAGGGGCAAGGAGGTGAGTGAAGAAGACTGTCCAGGTAAGGGTGCCTCCATCCTGGCTGCAGATAGTTGGGCCATTCCTTCTGCATCCCTGAGGGTTACACTTCCATCTCCCATCATCACCTCCTGGCGTCCTCTTTGACTGCTTCCAAGCCCTGTTGATACTTAGTTTGGGGGGCCTCAGAGGGGCTCAGTCAGTTAAGCATCTGCCTTCAGCTCAGGTCATGATCTCAGGGTCTTGGATTGAGTCCCCCATTGGGCTCCGTGTTCCAGGCGGGGGGAGAGTCTGCTTCTCTCTCTGCTCCTGTTCCTGATCATGCTTGCTCACTCTCTCCCACATAAATAAATAACATTAAGAGAAAAATAAAGAAAGAACAAAAGAAAGAAAGGATGAGCTGAAGGAAGGAAAGGGAAAGGGAAAGGAAAGGAAGGGAGGGCAAGGGGAAGGGCAAAGGCAAGGAAAAGGAAAGGAAACTTTACAGATGGGATGCCACAGTTCTCCCACACCAGCACCTCGAAGCTCAGGTATGCTGGCCGTTTAGTCCATGAGGTGACTGAAGCCTTGAAGGGGGGTGTGACAGTGTGTCCAGTACCCCCAGTGGCCCCAGGCCCCAGCCAGTAACAACCACCGTGGGGGAAACGGTGCCTGCAGGTGATGAATCAGGGCTGTGGGCTGGCTCAACTCAGGGGCACCTGGCACTTCCCCGGAGCTGGGTGAAGGAGGTGCCCTGTCCCAACACCTCGTTTCCACCCAGTTATGCCTGCCCTCTGTAGTCACCCTTGGGGCAAATAATCCCGGTTCTTGCAGCAGTCCTTCACCTGCTGGCTCATGGCTCACCCTGGAGCAGGGAGGGAAGTAAGGCCAATCCCCAAGCCATGTTCTTCCTCCTGGCATCCACCTCCCAGAGCTGACAGTCAAGCCCCCAGAGTGGGCGGAGACTCTGTCCCAGGCCCAGCATTTTCCAGGCTTATACCATGGACTTGTACTGTGGAGTGGACAAGCCTCTGGCTAGGGGGAGAATCACTCCCAGCTACTCCTCCGAAGGCTGAATGAACTGGACCGTCTTCCAGGCAAACTGCATCTTCTCCTCAGCTCTTGGCTGCAGCCTGATTTCTCTTCCCAAAGGGACACTGGTGGGTCCTTGAGATTCACAGATGGAATGCAGGCCACACAAAACATTCAAGACCCCTCCTGACAAATCTCCTCAGGCATGATGTGAAAACACTTGCTTCGGACCTGGCATGGCAGAGTGGCCCAAGGGGGTGTGTCAGCTCCTGCAGCTCAAGTGGCTTGTGGCTCTTGGGGCTGCCCTTCCACAGAAAGTCTGAGACAAGGGGGCAGTCCATTTCTTGGTGAAAGATAGCCCTGAAAAGAAAACCAGCTGTCACTGAAGGAAAGAGGAAATGGAACAGGCGTAAGAGAAGCATGTCCTTCGCCAGAACCTTGAAACTTGGGATGAATTTATCAGTGGAATGCTGCATTTGGCGCAGGCTCAGCTCTCTACAAAGGGAAGGAGTCCGCCATCTATCCTACAGGGGAACCAGAATGTTCTCTTGGAAGAGGGTCCGGATTATACAAACAATTTCTCATCAAGGAAGAGATAAAAATTTAGTGAGATTGAAAAGACAGTTAATCCTTGACACGAGGAAACACAGACCTAAGGTTGGAAATAACATCTTTGGAGTAGACCTTAGCACACACAGGCACGTGTAAAAATTTTCAAACTCTTTTAGGTGTTGAGGTGTGCTGGGTGCAGGGAAGACCCCAAGATCACACTGGGGGGGGGGCGGCGAGGTGTGGTTTTGAAGGAACTTTACAGCTGTATCTCCCAAGTGTTCCTCACTGTTTGGTGTTAGCCCTGTTCCCATGTAGGTTGAAGTCTCCATTGTCTGCCTCCCCTTTGGCTTATAAAGTGGTAGTTTAGGGGAGGAGCTTTTGAAACTGAAAGTCGATCCTACAAAAGTTCAGTTATTTCTGCAAATGTTGCAGTGAAAATATAGCCACTTTGAATGCAGGGAGGTGTGTTCTTTCCACTGAGCTTGGGTGTGGGCTTGGGTGTCGCCATCTTCCCCTTGCCTGGAACTGGAGGTGGGGGTGGCGTAAGTGCAGTGTAGGGGTAGGGCTGAATCCTGGGGCCTCCCTCCAGGAGAAGGAGGCCTCTGCAGCGTGGGGGAGGCCGGAAAGCATAAGGTCAGAGGCCCCAGAAGCAGGTGGTTGCATTCTGTGAGAGGGGAACATTCCTGAAGACCTCATGTAATTCCGAATTCACATAATTCAAGACAAATTTCCCAGCAGAAATACAAGCAGAGGAAGGTGAATGCATTCTTGGAGCTCAGCATTCTGCAAATATCGTTGTCTTGCTTTTCATTTCCCTAGCGTTTTCTCTGGTGTTCAGCAGAGAACTCCTTCTCAAATTGACAGTATTCACATCAGGACAGTTAACTTAATTCCCTCATTTCTAATTTTCATTCCAGGGTTTTTTGAGTTTCATGCATGTTCCCTGGCATTAACACTAGCAACCCCATCAAAAAGTGCTCCGATGCTATTGTTGTGGCATAGATAATGATTTCATATTGAAATAATAATGAGGGGTGCCTGGGGGGCTCAGTCATTAAGCCTCTGCCTTCGGCTCAGGTCATCATCTCAGGGTCCTGGGATCGAGCCCCACATCGGACTCCCTGCTCAGCGGGGAGTCTGCTTCTCCCTCTGCCTCTGCCTTTCTCCCTATTTGTGCTTGCTCTCTCAAATAAATACAATATTTTATAAATAATAATAATAATGAATGACAATAATAAAACAGGAACAAAGGAGCCACCAAAGTGGCAAAATCAGTTCCCAAAGGCCCCAACAATAGCTCAGTCACATTAAACTAACAAACCAAGGCAGGGATGTCTCTTTACCTACTAAAGAGGAAATATCATAAACAGAGACTGTAGTTCCGTTACTCAACAGCTGTAAAATCATAAAACTCCCGGTGAACTTCTTTGAATGAAGGGAATTATAACCTTAATTAAAACTTTGAAGACAAGGGGCGCTTGGGTGGCTCAGTGGGTTACAAGCCTCTGCTTTTGGCTCGGGTCATGATCCCAGGGTCCTGGGATCAAGCCCCGCATCAGGCTCTCTGCTCGGCAGGGAACCTGCCTTTCTCTCTGTGCTTGCTTCTCTGCCTACTTGTGATTTCTATCTGTCAAATAAATAAAATCTTTAAAAAATAAAATAAAATACAACTTTGAAGACAAGCTCGCCCTCTTCAAGACCTTAGCTTTAACAAGCATGAAGAAGCCATTTTAAATTTGCTTGATGCGGTTGCCTGCAACCTGTACCACACTGTATAACCCCTGCTAACTGTTTGGGAACACTGGAAATAGGTCCTAAAAGGGGGAAGCAAGGGTCCAAGATACCCCTTCATTCAAAGACAGAGTCTACACTTCCTGTCGGGGTAGATACTGGTCCAAGGATTACTTCTGAATTCCCAAAGTTAGACGTGTTACTGGAAAACACTGAAATGACCCCTTCCAGAGAATCACTGCTCACATCATAGCCAACAGCCTTCTGGATCTTCTCCAGAGCTACATGTACACGTTTCTGGTTGATCCTGGAACAACACAGATTTGAACCCAGCGGGTCCACTTATACACAGATTTTGTGTATATAGTTCAGCCCTGTAAATGTATTTTCTCTTCCTTACGATTTCCTTAGTAATGGCTTTTCTCTAGCTATGTTCTTGTAAGAAGCAGTGTATAATAGACAAAGTATGTGTTAAGTGACTGTTCCCGTGATCAGTAAGGCTTTCAGTCAATAGCAGCCCTATTAGCAGTTACGTTTTTGGAGACCTGAGAGTGATCTGTGGGTTTTTGACTGCATAGGGTCAGCACTCCTCTAACCACCCTGTACTATTCACGGGTGACCTGCCAACTTTCTACTCCTTAGCTGCTTCTGGAAAGGTAAGGCTTTGGCTCTAGAGCATCAGGGAGCTGGTGCAGGCAGGCCCCCCATTGCCAAAGTCAGGACTGCTTTTCCTAATCACCACTTAATTGTTTTGATTTAGATACGCATCTGGGCCCGGAAAGACGCCATCAAGAACGGAAATGCAGACTTTGCTCTGAACGTCACAGGTCCTATCTTCTCCTTTCTGGAAGATTTATTTAATATTAGTTACCCTCTTCCCAAAACAGGTGAGCCCTCTTCCTTTCTGATGCAATGGGTTTCCTATTACGGGGGCCCTAGGTTAAGGTCAAAGGGTACACAGAGAAGCCTCCAGGGGCCCACTGTCTCCATTTAACTGCTCTTTTGGGGGCAGCCCTGCCTGCCTCCCAGCCTCGTGTCCTACACCTTCCTGAACACGGAGGGGCCTGTCTACTATTTCTTTGTACAGTGCTGTGTGCCCAGTCCTTGGGATTTAGATTCCTTTGGGTCCTCAGAATTTAGATCCCTACTGGGTATTCGCTGCCAGCCTCCCAGTCTCCAGCCCCGGCTCTCTCTCTTGCATTCGTTCCTTTTCCCGTGCATGGGAGTGAGGCGATATTCTGGATCCTTTTAGCAGGCCTACGTGGGTTACTCCCGTTCCCATGAATGAGGGTTTTGGGTTGGTGGTGGTTTTCTGCTGGGTGGGGTTTGTTTGGGTTCTATTTGTTTTTTTTCCTACTCTTTAGCTGTGAGTCATTGGGCGTCTCTCAGCGTCTGCTGTGTAAAATTGGAATCACGTGAACACTAGGATCCTTGAGGAAACACGTAAATGCTTTATTGGTTATAGATCGGTAGTGTGTGTCTTTCAAATCGTGTTAGTCACTCAGCTCAGAAAGTTGTCCAGTGTTTTCTCTGTCTACGGTGAGGGTGTATTGCGCAAATGTATTTTATTCCTCTGACATATTATGTGAAGTCTTGGGAAACGTGTGCTCTGTCTACATGGGCAGATGGTGGGAGAAGGTAGGAAGTCCCTATCTGGGAACTCCAGCCTTCTGAAATCGGAATGGCGAGCTGAGGGCACTGCTGGCTCAGGAGGAATGGGGCATGAGGCCAGCTTGACCCAGGCAGGGATCCCAGAGGTGGTATCTGTCCTTTTGGGAGTTGGTGGTATCAGAAACCTGGCCTTGGAGGCTTCTAAGGCCGGAGGATCTCAAGATGACCCTTGTCTAGGCAAGAAAAGGTCCACACCCCATTCCATAAAGCACCTCCTCCACCCAACTAGCCCCCTCCGTATTACCTCCATCCCCCCCTCCCCCTGTCCCCCAGCCCTCCCTAGTTTACACCACCCCACCTTCACCCAGCAGCCCTCACTGGGTTATGCTCCCTTCCCTCTTGCCCCCTCAATTCCATCTCCCAGCCTGAGGCCCAGGGGATCTTTCCCTAGTGAACTCCAATGACCATATCACTGTCCCCATTAAGACCTCTCCGTAGCTTCCCATTGCCCTGGGGATCAAGTCCAGACTCTACTCTGTCTTTACAACATGCATCTCTTGCCACACTCTCAGGGCTTTCAGCAATTCTTCAGAGTTGGAAGGAGGCTTTTCCCACCTCACCTCCACTCCATTCTCTCCTCCACCTTCCTCTTCTCCTCTCCCCCAGGCTCTCTTGCATGTGCACTTTGCACATCTGGCAATGAAGTCTCCCCAACTGGCTAATTTGTATATTTCTCCACTCAGGGCCCCCTCCTCCAGGCAGCTTCCCTGACTCCCTTTTCCTCATGCTTCTACAGAATCCTGTGCTCCTCTCTATTCAAGCTCTTGACCTAACTGGATCCTAATTGTCACTCCCCCCACCCCCAGCCTGCCTGCTCTCCATTAGATCAAGAGTAACCTGGGCTTAGGATCCGGCTTATCTTTTTTTTTTGTACCCTCAGAGTCTATGGATAATACTTCTTTCAGAATGGTAAACAGTAAACTGTGTGTGTGTGTGTGTGTGTGTGTGTGTGTGTGTGTGAAGGGAATAAACGCATGCAATTTGTTCAGTAATTCCATGTAAATTCTGACTAGATTGTCAGCTTCTGGAAATCAGGGTTATAGTTGACACATTTTTATATCCTTCATAGCCTCTCAACCAATGTGACACATAGGTGGCTCTCGATCACAACTGTCAAAATGACAGGTGATTAAAATAAGGAGATTTTCTACTACTGGATCTTTAAGAGAAAGATAAATGAATGTTTTCTAGTTATTTTAACTCTTGGTCGAGCCACTTAAAAAAATACAAAACAGGGGCGCCTGGGTGGCTCAGTGGGTTAAAGCCTCTGCCTTCGGCTCAGGTCATGATCCCAGGGTCCTGGGATCGAGCCCCACATCAGGCTCTCTGCTTGGCAAGGAGCCTGCTTCCTTCTCTCTCTCTGCCTGCCTCTCTGCCTACTTGTGATCTCTGTCAAATAAATAAATAAAATATTTTTTAAAAAATACAAAACAGTGGAGGAGTCTGCTTCTCCTTCTGCCTACTGCTGCCTTGCTTGGGCTCTCTCTCTTGCTCTCTCTCAAAAGAATAAATACTTTTTTAAAAATAATAAATATGGGCTTTTAAGATTTGCAGACTTTTATTTTAGAATTTTTAAAGATTTATTTATTTATTTGAGAGAGGGAGAGGGAGAGAGAGTGTGTGTGGGTCCATGAGAGCCAGGGGGAGAGGCAGAGGGAGAGAATCAAGCAGACTCCCCACTGAGTGAGGAGCCTGACACAGGGCTTGACCTCAGGTCACTGAGATGATGACATGAGCCCAAAATCAAGAGTCCAGTGCTTGACTGACTGAGCCACCCAGGCAACCCATCTTGGTGCTTTTTGAATGCAAGAGAAGCAGGTGACTGGGACTCTGTTCTAGTAGCTAAGTTGAGGTGATAGCTCCAGGATGTAGAAGCAAAAGCCACGAATCACCAAGCATGAGATAATAGACTGGCTAAGTAAAAGTCTTAAGAGAAAGAAGATTAAGAAGTGGTAATGGGAGTAGCCTAAATATATAAGGAACCCCTATAAATAAATAAGAACAATACAGAAGAAAAAATAAGAAAAAGATACACAAATTGATATTTTATGGGAAAAGGAACACGTGTGGCTAATAAACTTATGCAGAATTATTTAACTTCATTAGTAATCTAAGAAATGAATGCCCAAGGCCATGGCGAGGCACCATTTTATGCCTACTCACTTGTTAAAAAGGCATCTAACAAATACCAGATGGTAGAAAAATGGCCTTGTTGAAAGGAGTATCAATTGTCACAACTTTGAAATGTATTTATTATCTTGCAATGTTGATCATCAGAATACCTTAAATCTCAGTAATTCTGTTTCTAAGTTTATCTCCAAGAAGAATTTGAGCACACATGTACCAGAAGACATGTACAAGAATATTCATAGCTACACTTTTTATAATATAGCCCCAGACAGAAAGCCACCAAAATGGTCATCGTTAGGAGAACGGGTAGATAAATTATGTTTCATTCACACAACAAAAAATACCTCTATAACAATGAAAATGAAACGTTTTTTTCGAAAGTTTAAAAACAAAACCCCCCAACCTTGAGGATAGTGACTTAGCTGCTGGAAGAAGACACGAAAGTGTGAGTTGAAAAGGAGCACAAAGAGAGATGTAAGTCTGCTCTTCTCAAAGTTTGGCAGCTTTGGAATCATCCAGAAGGCTTGTTAAAACACAGATGCTGACCCAAGAATTTCTGTTTCAGTAGGTCTGTGTTTGGTCCCAGAATTCTCATCTCTACTAAGTTCCCAGATGGTGCTGATGCCGCTGGTCTGGGAATCACAGTATGAGTTATTGGCAGCATTCTCAATTAAGGCTTGGCAAGTGATCAGATCTGGCCCATTGCCCTTTTCTGGATGGCCCACAAACTCAGAGCGGTGTTCACGTTTCTTAAATCGTAAAAAAAAAAAAAAAAAATCAAAAGGAGAATATTTTGTGACACATGGAAACTATATGAAATTCAAATCTCAAGGTCCATAAATAAAGTTTTATTGGAACACAGCATGCTTATTTGCCTACATAGTGTCTACAGATGTTTTTGCTCTGCAATGCTAGAGTTAAAGATGTGACGGAAAACATATGGCCCACAAAGCTGGAAATATTTCCTATCTGGTTCTTTAAAGAAGGGTTAGCCAACCCTTACTCTAAAGGGAGAGAGGCAGATTCATGGGTATTTATATGATTATTTTATTTTATATTTAAGATTTTATTTATTTGAAAGAGAGAGAGAGATAGTGAGAGACAGCATAAATAGGGAAGGAGAAGGAGAAGCAGGTTCCCCATGAGCAGGGAGCCCAATGCGGGGCTCAATTGCAGGACCCCAAGATCATGACCTGAGCCGAAGGCAGACTCTTAACCAACTGTGCCACCCAGGTGCCCCTGTGTCATTATTTTAAAATAATGGGGTAATCATTAAAATAGGGTCCTCTGTGAGCCAGCATTGCTAGTTACTCAAGAAACAAGAATTTGCTTACTCCCAGAATTGTGCATCTGAAGGTAAACACCCCCCCACCTTTTTTTTTTTTTTTTTTTGGTAAATAGTTATCAGGATTTAGTAAGGAATAGCTTTTTAGAGTTGGTTAAGATTGGACCACAAGGTTGGGGGCATTCATAGATTAAACGGAGGATTGCCTGGGGTACCAAACAGCTTGAGCAGAGAGTGGCTTGGCAGTAATAGAGAGCAAAAGGGATTGGCTTGAGTGGAGCCCATCGGTGTTCACAGTGTTTGCCAGGAAAGTAGTTGGGTTTGTGGAGTAGGGGGATGGCTGCCTTTGAAGGAAAAGAGAGGTGGAAGAGTGCCAACCTAGGCTTAGCAATTAAGTACACCCAAAGATAATAGAGCATGAACTAGAGGAGGCTAGGTAATGGCTTGGATACCTTTTACTGCACACACCAACTTCAACCATGTATAAATAAACGTAATATATCGAACATAGCACAGAGCATTCATTAGGCAAATCTAGCGCATGCTATGAAAATGGAATTTCTTCTATTAGCAAAACAAGTTAAAATGTTTTCTTGTTGGGGCGCCTGGGTGGCTCAGTGGGTTAAGCCTCTGCCTTCGGCTCAGGTCATGATCTCGGGGTCCTGAGATCAAGCCCCACATTGGGCTCTCTGCTCAGCAGGGAGCCTGCTTCCTCCTCTCTCTCTCTTTGCCTGCCTCTCTGCCTACCTGTGATCTCTCTCTGTCAAATAAATAAAATCTTTTAAAAAATATTTTTAAAAAATGTTTTCTTGTTCTTCTAGGTTTATTTTGAGTGGGGGAGGGGCAAAAGGAGAGGGGGAGAGAGAGAATCTGAAGCAGGCTCCATACCGAGCTCGGAGCCCATTGCTAGAATCGATCTCAAAACCCTGAGACCACAACCTGAGCCAAAATCAAGAAATGGACGCTTAACTGACTGAGCCACCCAGGTGCCCCCATTCTTCTAGTTTTAAAACTAATAAATGATCACACCATAGAAAATTCGGAAAAATCGGAAAAAGCACAAAAAAGAATAAAAATATCCCATAAGGCTACCACTTAGAGATAACGCAGCTAACGTTTTGGTGTCTGTTTTCCCACTGTCTGTGGCGATCTCAGTCTCTGTATTTGCATCTTCGTTTTTAACAAAAATGGAACCATAGTATCGAAACTGTTCTTTAATGGCCTTTGTTTTGTTTTGTTTTAAAAGGTAACTGTATGTGGCAACATGATCCAGAACTGTTCTTTTGTATTGTCATTTTATTTATTTTTTATATTTTTTTCTTTAAGCTTTTTTATTTAAACATATAATGTAACCCCACCACCCTCTCCCAACCCCTCTTCCCCCCACCCCCCTCAGTTTGTTTTATGACATTAAGAGTCTCTTTTGGTTTGTCTCCCTCCCAATCCCATCTTGTTTCATTTTTACTCTTCCTACCACCTTAACTCCCACCCCCGTCGCATCTCCCCTTCCTCATATCAGGGAGATCATGTGATAGGTGTCTTTCTCCAGTTGACTTATTTCGCTAAGCATAATACGCTCTAATTCCATCCATGTCGTCGCAAATGGTAAGATTTCACTTCTTTTGATGGCTGCATAGTATTCCATCGTATATATATACCACTACTTCTTTATCTATTCATCTGTTGATGGACATCTAGGTTCTTTCCATAACTTGGCTATTGTGGACATTGCTGCTATAAACATTCGGGTACACGTGCCCCTTTGGATCAATACGTTTGTATCTTTTGGGTAAATACCCAGTAGTGCAATTGCTGGGTCATAAGGTAGCTCTATTTTCAATTTTTTGAGGAACCTCCATGCTGTTTTCCAGAGTGGTTGCACCAGCTTGCATTCCCACCAACAGTGTAGGAGGGTTCCCCTTTCTCTGCATCCTCGCCAGCATCTGTCATTTCCTGACTTGTTCATTTTAGCCATTCTGACTGGTGTGAGGTGGTATCTCATTGTGGTTTTGATTTGTATTTCCCTGATGCCCAGTGATGTGGAGCACTTTTTCATGTGTCTGTTGGCCATCTGGATGTCTTCTTTGCAGAAATGTCTGTTCATGTCCTCTGCCCATTTCTTGATTGGATTATTTGTTCTTTGGGTGTTGAGTTTGCTAAGCTCTTTATAGATTTTGGATACTAGCCCTTTATCTGATATGTCGTTTGCAAATATCTTCTCCCATTCTGTCAGTTGTCTTTTGGTTTTGTTGACTGTTTCCTTTGCTGTGCAAAAGCTTTTGATCTTGATGAAGTCCCAATAGTTCATTTTTGCCCTTGCTTCCCTTGCCTTTGGCATTGTTCCTAGGAAGAAGTTGCTGTGGCTGAGGTCGAAGAGCTTGCTGTCTGTGTTCTCCTCAAGGATTTTGATGGATTCCTTTCTCACGTTGAGGTCCTTCATCCATTTTGAGTCTATTTTCGTGTGTGGTGTAAGGAAATGGTCCAATTTCATTTTTCTGCATGTGGCTGTCCAATTTTCCCAACACCATTTGTTGAAGAGGCTGTCTTTTTTCCATTGGATGTTCTTTCCTGCTTTATCGAAGATTAGTTGACCATAGAGTTGAGGGTCTATTTCTGGGCTCTCTTCTGTTCCATTGATCTATGTGTCTGTTTTTGTGCCAGTACCATACTGTCTTGATGATGACAGCTTTGTAATAGAGCTGGAAGTCTGGAATTGTGATGCCACCAACTTTGGCTTTCTTTTTTAATATTCCTTTGGCTATTCGAGGTCTTTTCTGGTTCCATATAAATTTTAGGATTATTTGTTCCATTTCTTTGAAAAAATTGGATGGGATTTTGATAGGCATTGCATTAAATGTGTAGATAGCTTTAGGTAGCATAGACATTTTCACAATATTTATTCTTCCAATCCATGAGCATGGAACATTTTTCCATTTCTTTGTGTCTTCCTCAATTTCTTTCATGAGTACTTTATAGTTCTCTGAGTATAGATTCTTTGCCTCTTTGGTGAGGTTTATTCCTAGGTATCTTATGGTTTTGGGTGTAATTGTAAATGGGATTGACTCCTTAATTTCTCTTTCTTCTGTCTTGTTGTTGGTGTAAAGAAATGCAACTGATTTCTGTGCATTGATTTTATATCCTGACACTTTACTGAATTCCTGTACAAGCTCTAGAAGTTTTGGAGTGGAGCCTTTTGGGTTTTCCACATATAGTATCATATCATCTGCAAAGAGCGATAGTTTGACTTCTTCTTTGCCGATTTGGATGCCTTTAATTTCTTTTTGTTGTCTGATTGCTGAGGCTAGGGCTTCTAGTACTATGTTGAATAGCAGTGGTGATAGCGGACATCCTTGCCGTGTTCCTGACCTTAATGGAAAAGCTCTCAGTTTTTCTCCATTGAGAATGATACTTGCCGTGGGTTTTTCGTAGATGGCTTTGACAATATTGAGGTATTTGCCTTCTATCCCTACACTTTGAAGAGTTTTGATCAGGAAGGGATGCTGTACTTTGTCAAATGCTTTTTCAGCATCTATTGAGAGTATCATATGGTTCTTGTTCTTTCTTTTGTTAATGTACTGTATCACATTGATTGATTTGCGGATGTTGAACCAACCCTGCTGCCCTGGAATAAATCCCACTTGGTCGTGGTGAATAATCCTTTTAATGTACTGTTGGATCCTATTGGCTAGTATTTTGGTGAGAATTTTCGCATCTGTGTTCATCAAGGATATTGGTCTGTAATTCTCTTTTTTTGATGGGATCCTTGTCTGGTTTGGGGATCAAGGTGATGCTGGCCTCATAAAATGAGTTTGGAAGTTTTCCTTCCATTTCTATTTTTTGGAACAGTTTCAGGAGAATAGGAATTAATTCTTCTTTAAATGTTTGGTAGAATTCCCCTGGGAAGCCATCTGGCCCTGGGCTTTTGTTTGTTTGGAGATTTTGGATGACTGTTTCAATGTCCTTACTGGTTATGGGCCTATTCAGGTTTTCTATTTCTTCCTGGTTCAGTTTTGGCAGTTTATATGTCTCTAGGAAAGCATCCATTTCTTCCAGATTATCAAATTTATTGGCATAGAGTTGCTTATAATAAGTTCTTATGATTGTTTGTATTTCTTTGGGGTTGGTTTTGATCTCTCCTCTTTCGTTCATGATTTTATTTATTTGGGTCCTTTCTCTTTTCTTTTGGATAAGTCTGGCCAGGGGTTTATCAATCCTATTAATTCTTTCAAGGAACCAGCTCCTAGTTTCATTGATTTGTTCTATTGTTTTTTGGTTTCTATTTCATTGATTTCTGCTTTGATCTTTATTATTTCTCTTCTCCTGCTGGGTTTAGGCTTTCTTTGTTGTTCTTTCTTGAGCTCCTTTAGGTGTAGGGTTAGGTTGTGTATTTGAGACCTTTCCTGTTTCTTGAGATAGGCTTGTAT
>RCUC01136090.1:0-59415 GCA_003697995.1 Taxidea taxus jeffersonii
GGATCATGACCTGAACCAAAGGCAGATGCTTAACTGTCTAAGCCACCAGGCGTCCCTGACTTAGAACATTTTCATCACCCCAAAAGAAAACCCTCTTAGCTGTCACTCCCCATTCTTCTTCACTCACTTAACCCTGGAACTTTATCCTAAAACTTGGATTACAGTTTTAAATGTTAATTCTATTTCATTTTGTGTGTTTGTGTGCGTATAGATGCTCATATGGACTCCAATTATACATGAGATAGATCTTCTTTGTCTCTCATTTTACCCACTTTCTGTCCCATTTTGCTTCTTTATCTCATTTCCATTCACTGAGGATATTTTCCTGCTTTTCTCCAGTGACACTACATTTTTCATTTGAATTTATCACTTTTGGGCCTTGTAATTTACTTTCATTTCTGTTATAATTTTGTTTCTATCTCTTTTGCTGAGTTAAATCTTGTTTCATTTCTTTCTGCTTTTGGTTCATTTCTGTTCTTGTTTTTGAACTTCCGATTTAAGCCATTTCAAAAATAACATCAAAAACTTGTTTGAGCATATTTAATTCAGTTTGGAGTAACTCTTTTCAGTCAGATCCCATAAGAGCAGTAAGGCATGCCTGGTATATAATAAATTCACTTCTATTATACATAAGTAGTATGATAGTTATGTATTGTCCTTTTGGAAATTAAGAAAATAGTTATTGAAATCTCTCTCATTGGGACATAAGGATCTTGCTGAATCCTAGTTGAGAAAGGCTGATTTGTGGTGTTTTAGTTTTCTTCTCCTCTCCCTCTTCTTTCTCTGTCCTTCTTTTATGGGTGGGTGTTTTTGTTTTGTTTTTGCATAGCTGAATATTGCTCACATCACTATATTTTTGGGGACGGGACTGGCAGTTTGAGGTTAAATTTACAAAAATCTTTGTTTAAGAGCATCCTTTGTCAGTGTAACAAAGTATAGTTTCTTTATTGGAAGATTTTGGAGGGGGATAGGTAGGAAGTAGATTTGGTTGGGGGAAGTTGTGCATCCTTTGAAAGTTTTTTTTAAGAATTCTTTAATGTTATAGGATCTTAAAATCCCTCCCCTGGCATTTCTTTTTTGTTTAGTCATATGGTTTCCAAAAGATGCCAGCCTTTCTCCCTATTTAAGGAAGATTTATGTAAAGTTTATTTTATTTTATTTTAAAGATTTTATTTATTTATTTGACAGACAGAGATCACAAGTAGCAGAGAGGCAGGCAGAGAGAAAGGGGAAGCAGGCTCCTCGCTGAGCAGGGAGCCTGATGCAGAGCTCGATCCCAGGAACCTGAGATCATGACCTGAGCCAAAGGCAGAGGCTTAACACACTGAGCCACCCAGGTGCCCCTAAAGTTTATTTTATTTTATTTTATTTTATATTTTTAAAAGATTTTATTTTTATTTATTAGAGAGAAAACGAGCACAGGCAGACAGAGAGGCAGGCAGAGGCAGAGGGAGAAGCGGGCTCCCTGCCGAGCACGGAGCCCGATGTGGGACTCGATCCCTGGACGCTAGGATCATGACCTGAACCAAAGGCAGCCGCTTAACCAACTGAGCCACCCAGGCGTCCCTAAAGTTTATTTTTTAATGCAGTTTTAGGTTCATAGCAAAATTGAGTGGAAAGTGTAGAGGGTGCCCCTTCATTTTCTGCCTTCACTCATGCATGACCTCTCCAGTATTGACAGTGGTACTTTTACTACAATTTGCGAACTTATATCATCATCCAGACTTAATAGTTTACTTTGGTATTCACTCTTGGTGAACCCTATTGATTACTCGATGGGTTTTGACAAATGTATAATGATACATATTCATCCCTCCTTTCCTCTAACCCCTGCCAACTACTAATCTTTTTACTATCTCCATAGTTTTTACCTTTTCCAGAATGTCATATAGTTGGAATCATATAGTATGTATAGCCTTTTTGCATTGGCTTCTTTCACTTAGTCATACGCATTTAGGATCCTTTTGTGTTATTTTTCATGCTTTGATAGCTTATTTCTATTTAGTACTGAATAGTATTCCATTGTTTGGGTGTATACAATTTATCCATTCACCTACTTAGGAACATCTTGATTGCTTCCAGGTTTTGGCATATATGAATAAAGCTGCTGTAAACATCTGTGTGCAGGTTTTTGTGTAGACATAAGTTTTCAACTCCTTTGGGTAAATACTATGGAATGCAATTGTGTGACCATATGGTAAGAGTGTGTTTAGTTTTGAAACTACCCAACCGTCTTCTTAAGTAGCTATATAGCATTTTGCATTCCCAGCACTAGTGAATGAAAATTTCTTTTGATCTACATACTCACCAGCATTTAATGTTGTTCATATTTTAGATTTTGGCTATTCTAATAGGTGTGGTATCTTGTCATTTTAATTTGCAATTTCATAATGACATATGATGTTGAACATCTTTTTCATTTGCTTACTGCCATTTTATATCTTATTTGGTGGGGTTTCTGTTCATGTCCTTTTCCTGTTTTTAAAATTGGGTTATTTTCTTATTTTTTGTTTTCTGGGTTCTTAATATATTTTAACTAACAATTTATTATCAGATGTGTCTTTTGTGAATATTTCTCCCAGTCTGCCCTTTTTTTCATTATCTTGACAATGTCTTTGATAAAGCAGAAGTTTTTAATTTTAATGAAGTCCAGCTTATGAGTTATTTTTTTCATGGATTATGCATTTGGTGTGGTATCTAAAAAGTCACCACCATACCCAAGATCAGCTAGATTTCCTCCTAAATTATTCCAGTCCAGTTGGTTGAAAAGACTATCTTTGCTCCATTGTATTGTCTTTAGTCCTTTGTCAAATATCAGCAAACTATATTGGTCTATTTCTGGGCTCTATAGTCTGTTTCATTGATCTCTTTGTGTATTCTTTCTTCAGTACCACATCGTGTTGATTACTGCTATAGTTTTAAAATAATTTTTGAGGTTGTAAGGTGTCTTTCTTCTGGTTTATTCTTCTCCTTTAATATTATGTTAACTGTTCTAGATCTTTTACCTCTCTATATAAACTTCAGAATTAGTTTGTTGATATCCATAAAATAACTTGTTGGGCTTTTGATTGGGATTGTATCGAATCTTTAGCTCAAGTAGGGAAGAATTGACACCTTGACAATACTGAGTCTTCCTATCCACAAACATGGAATATTTCTCCAACTATAGTTCTTTGGTAATCTTTCATCAGAGCTTTCTCATATAGATCTTACACATGTGTTGGTTATACCTAAATATTTAATTTTTGGATATCCTAATGTAAATGTATTGTTAATTTCAGATTCCACTTGTTCATTGCTAGTATATACGAATGCAAATGACTATTGTATATTCACCCTGTGTTCTGCAACCTTGTTGTAATTGTGTATTAGTTCCAGAAGTTATTTTTGGTCAGGTTTTGTTTGTTTGTTTACATAGATGGTCATGTGATCTGTGAACAAAGACAGTTGCATTTCTTTTTTCCCCAACGTATACTCCTTTCTGTGTCTTACTATATTTTCTAGGGCTTCACTACCATGTTGAAAACAGTAATGAGGGGACATCTTTGAATTGTTCCTCATCTTAGCATGAAAACTCCCCAAGTTTTTTTTTACCATTAAGTATGATGTTAGGTTAAGTATGATGTTAGGTTTGGGGGTTTTTTTGTAGATTTTTTTTAATATCAATTTGAGGAGCTTCCCTCTATTCACCTTTCCTTTTACACTTTTTTTTTTAAAGAGCGGCCCTGGGGCACCTGGTTGGCTCAGTGGGTTAAAGCCTCTGCCTTAGGCTCAGGTCATGATCTCAGGGTCCTGGGATCGAGCCCCGCATCAGGCTCTCTGCTCAGCAGGGAAGTCTGCTTCCTCCTCTCTCTCTGCCTGCTTGTGATCCCTATCTGTCAAATAAATAAATATAATCTTTAAAAAAAAAAAAAAGAGCGGCCCCTCGAGGACTCCTTTTTTTGCATCTCTGATCCTTTTTTTTAAGTCCCTTATCTGTAATCAACTCTGGTTGATCAGAACTCTTGCACAGTGTTTTCATACTTCATGTGATTTTGTGTTGCTTGTTTTTCTCTTTTGTACATTTTATCCTGGACTACTCTTGCTCTTCAGGAAGGCTTATGGAAGGAATATATTGATGTCCCAGACTCTGTTTTTCTACTTATGTTCTGTTCCTTCTCGTTATGCCGACGGCTTGAGTTTTATGCAGTTTCGTTTGTCCTTTTTTATTCTTTATATGCTATGACTTTGCTACCAGTACATATTAGCTTAACTTGTTTTGTGGGTTCCCTAGGATTTTCTTTGTAGACAGTCTTGCCATTTGGATCCTTTCTAACATTTATGCTTTTTATTTCTTCTTGTGTTATTGTACTGGCTATAACTAGTGAAATTTGTGTCACATACAAGTGTGAGAATGGACATTCTAGTTTCGTTCTTGAGTACAGGGGGATGTTTTCCATTTGACCATTAAGTATGATGTTAGCTATATATGTGTGTGGGATGCACATGCATATGCATATATATTTTCTTTATCACATTGAGAAAGTTACCTGAGAATTTTTAATCATGAGAGGGTTTTGGATTTTCTTATATGCTCTAAATGCAGGTGTTGAAATCATCATATAACTTCACATCTTATTCTGTTAATGAGGTGTATTACATTGATTTTTTGAATATTCAGCTAATCTTTAATTCTGGGAAAGCCCCAACTGATCATGATATATTATCCTTTTTATATAATCTTGGATTTGATTTGCTAGTATTTTGTTGAGGGTTTTTGTTCCATTGTACCTGAAGGTACTCATGTTGTTTCTTAGGTGGTAGCATTAGGCTTATCCAAATAAAATGAGTCACCCTCTCTGTTTTAAAAAAGAATGTGAAAGATTGCTGTTACTTTTTACTTAAATGTTTGATAGTATTTACTAATCAGACCATTTGGGCCTTGAATTTGGTTTGTGAGTAAGTTTTTTGTTTTTGATTAGCGCTTAAAATTTTTTAAAAGTTAACTTTTTTGATGTATACTTTATGTATAATAAAATTCACCAATTTTAAGTTTGCAGTTCAGTTGGATTTAACAAATGAATATAGGAGAACATTCATAGCAATCATACTTTTTTCCTTGCGATACGTTTGAGGGATTTTAGTATCAAGGTATTGCTAGCCTCAGAAGATAAGTTGGGAATGTTTCTGCCTCATCTACTTTCTAGAAGTTTATATAGAATTGATATTGCTTCTTTCATAAGTACTAAATAAAATTCAACAGTGAAGCCAATTTCTTTAATAGATATGGGGTTTCTGAGGTTATATATTTCTTGTTGGTATTCTTGTATCTTTTAAGGAATTTGCCCCTTTCATCTGAATTGTGGAATATATCAGTGTAAATTTATAAATATTTCCTTATTTTCCTTTAATGTCTACAGGATCTGTATTTATGTTCCTGCTTTTGATTCTAAGACTGGAAATTTGTTTCTTACCTGTTTTTTTCCCAATAAATCTGACTAAGGTTTATCAATTTCATTAGTTGTTTCAAAAATTTGGCTTTGGTTTCATGGGTTTTTCATTGTCTTTTGTCGTTCTATTATTAATTTTAAATCTCATCTTTATTATATCCTTCCTGCTGCTTATTTTGGGTTTAATTTGCTATTTTCCTAGTTTTTTAAAGTAGAAACTTAGAATTATTACTTCGAGGGTGCATTTAATCCTATAAGTTTCTCTAATTACACTTCAGTTATATCCCATAGTATTTAATATGTTAAATTTTCACTTTCATTCAGTTCACAGTGTTTTCTAATTTTCCTTGTCATTTCTTTTTTGATTCATGTGTTGTTTAGTGATCCATTGTTTAATTTCCAAACCTTTTGGGATTTTCTGTTTCATTAATTGTAGATAAATTCTTTGTCATCCTAGAGCATACTTTATATGATTTCAGTCCTTTAAAATTTACTGAAACCTGTTTTATGGCCCAGAGTAACATTTATCTTGATGAATGTTTGTTGTGTACTTGGAAAGAATGTGTTCTTTTGTTGGGTAGAGTGTTCAGTTAGGTTAAGTTGGCTGATAGTGTTATTCATGTCCTCCATATCTTTACTCTTTTCTGTCTGCTTGTTCTATGTGTAACTAAGACAGGAGTGTTGAAGTGTCCAAATGTAATTTGGATTTGTCTGTTTCTCCTTTAAGTTGTGTCATTGTTTTTTTTCCCCCAGATATATTTTGAAACTCTGTTAAACAAGGCCTAATACGTTTAGGATTGATAAATCCTTTTGATAAATTGATCCTTTTATCATTATGAAATATCTTACTTGATCTCTGATAACAGTACTTGCTCTAAAATCTACTTTGTCTAATATTAATACTGATTTTCTTTAAATTTTAGATTTCCTTTGATTAGTCATTTACAGTATGTATCTTTTTCTGTCTTTTTACTCTTAACTAGTGTGTCTTTGTGTTCAAAGTGGGTTTCTTTTAGATAGCATGTAGTTATTCAATTTCACAGTTTCTGGTTTTTGGAGAATTTTGACTACCTATATTTAGTTAATAAGATATTTGGTTTTAAATATACCATCTTACTTTTATTTGTCCCATCTGCTCTTTGTTGCCTTTACTCTTTTTCTGCCTTTTTTTGGGATTCATTGAATTTTTCAGTGAATCCATTTTCATCTTTACTGTTGGCTTATTAGACTTCATTTGCTTAATTTCTTTTTCTCATGGTTTGTTGTAGGGTTTACAGTTTGTGTCTTTAACTTGTCATAGCCTGTCTTAAAATAATAAGATGCCTCTTCATGTATATGGGAAGAAAGACTTTAAATCTGTGTACTTGTACTTCCCTCCTCCCATCCTTGGTGCTATTGTTGTCTCACATTTCATTTTTACAGAGGCTATGATACATATATTGATACTGTTATTGCTTTAATCAATCACATGTATTTGTGTATATATATTACTTCCGAAGCTGTTTATTGGTTCTTAAAAAAATTTTATGTGATAAAGTATACATAACATAAAATTTACCATATTAGCCATTTTTGAGTATACAGTGCAATAGTGTTAAGCATATTCACATAGTTGTACAACCAGTCTTGAGGACTCTTGCATTCACTAAACAACTCCTCATTTCCCGCGGAGGGAGAAGGAACAGCCATTCTACTTCCTGTTTCTACGAATTTAAGTATTCTAGGGACCTCATGTAAGTGGAATCATAAAGTATTTGTCTTTTTGTGACTGACTTATTTCACTTAGAGTAATGTGCTCAAGGTTCATCTGTGTTTTGACATGTATTAGAATTTCCTTCCTTTTTAGGGCTGAATAATACTCCATTTCATGTTTATATCATATTTTATTTAGCAGTTAGTTGTTCCTTCACTGGACACTTGAGTTGCTTTCACTTTTTGGCTGTTGTGAATAATGCCATATGAACATAAATGTACAAATTATCTCCTTGATATTTTGAAATTCTTTTAATTCTTTTGGTTGTATACCCCAAAGTGGTCTTCTGACTCATGTGGTAATTCTGGTTTTTTTTGTTGAGGAAGCACCATTTAGTTTTCCCTAGCAACTATACCATTTTACATAGCAGTATACAAGGTTTCCAGTTTCTTTATATCCTTGTTATTTTCTGTTGTTGTGATAGTAGTCATTCTGATAGGTGTGAGGTGGTATCTCATTGGTTTTGATTTTCATTTATCTGGTAATTAGTGTTGTTGAGTATCTCATAATCTTTTTGGCCATTAGTATATCTTCTTGGAGAAGTGTCTGTTCAGGTCCTTTGCCCATTTTGAATCTGATTGTTCATTCTTTTGGTGTTAAGTTGTAGAAATTTTTTATATATTCTGGATTTTAATCCCTTACTGGATGTGTGGTTTGCAAATATTGTCTCCCATTTCATGGGTTGCCTTTTCACTCTATTGATTATTCTTTTTGATGCACAGGAGTTTTAAAATTTGATGTAGTCTAATATATCAATTTTAATTTTGTTACCTGTGCTTTTGGGATCATATCTAAGAAATCATTGCCAAGTAGAGGATCATAAAGCTTTTCCTTTGTGTTTTTTTCCTAAGAAGTTTACAGTTTTAGCTCTATGTTCAGGTCTTTGCTCCATTTTTAGTTGATTTTTATATATGGTGTATGGTAAGCATCCAACTTCATTCTTTTGCATGTGAATATTCATTTTTCCCAACACCATTTGTGGAGAAGATTGTCCTTTCCCCCACTGAATGATTTTGGCACCCTTGTCAAAAATCATTTGACCATATAAGTGAGGGTTTACTTCTGGGCTCTCTATTCCATTGGTCTGTCCATATCCCAGCACTACACTGTTTTGATTACTGTACTTATGTAGGCAGTGTTGAAATCAGAAAGGGTGAACCCTCTAGTGTTGTTTTTCAAAACTGTTTTGGCTTTTGGGGGCCCTTGAGATTTTACATTATATATATATATTTTTTTTAATTTATTTTTTTTTATTATTATTTTTTTAAAGATTTTATTTATTTATTTGACAGAGAGAGAGGGATCACAAATAAGCAGAAAGGCAGGCAGAGAGAGAGGAGGAAGCAGGCTTCCTGCTGAGCGGAGAGAGCCCGATGCGGGGCTCGATCCCAGGACCCTAGGATCATGACCTGAGCTGAAAGCAGATGCTTTAACCCACTGAGCCACCCAGGTGCCCCATATATACTTTTTTTTTAAACAAAAAATGCTGTTGGGATTTTGTTGGGGATTACCATGAATCTGTAAATTGGTCTGGGTAGTACTGACATACTAATAATATTAAGTCTTGCAGTCCATGAACACAGCATAGCTTTCCATTTATTTGTGGCTCATTTAATTTCATTGAGCAGCATTTTGTACTTCTCAGGTAGTCAGTCATATTTTAAAAAATTATAAAATGGGAAAAATTATTTTATCTATACCCTAATTTTTACTATTTTTCTCTTCATTAATCTGCATTCCTTTATTAGATCTAAGTTAACTTCTGGTTTAATTTTTCTTTTGTCTGGGGAGTTTTTATCATTTCTTATAGTAGAGGTCTGAGAACTTGCCAAATGCAGAGTGCTGGGAGCCAAGTGAATTGAAGTACATCAGGAAAGAGGAAATGTTCAATCTTACTGATAGGTCCAGAAATGTGAGCAATAAGAATTGGCTATTGGAGTTAATAACTTGTAAGATGATATCTGTTCTAATGAAAAGAAATAATTAGACAAAGGGAATGAAACTCTGTTCAGACATCCATTGACTAAATGCACATTCTCATGGAGCCAGCAATTCTAGGAATTTGATCAAAAGAGCTAATTACTTAATATAGGCATGAAGGTTTCTTTGCAGTGGTGTGTAAAGTAATAATACTTTTTTTTAAAAGATTTTATTTATTTGACAGAGATCACAAGTAGGCAGAGAGGCAGAGAGAGAGAGAAGAGAGAGAGAGAAGCAGACTCTCTGCTGAGCAGAGAGCCCGATGTGGGGCTCCATCCCAGGACCCCGGGATCATGACCGGAGCCGAAGGCAGAGGCTTTAACCCACTGAGCCACCCAGGCGCCCCTAAAGTTTAATGTCTATTACTTCCTGTGTTGAGTAAGTAAATTATGAGATGAAGCAGACTGTCACCATTAAAAAGGAAAATGTAGGTTGTCAGTAACCTAATATATGCATGACACATGGAAAAAGCAGTGATTCAAGAGTATGTTTCAAACGGTTTTAATTTATAATTTTCAGTCTGTGTAGCAAAACACAAATGTTGTTTGTCTTTTCACAATATTTTGGTTGATTTTTTTTATTAATGTGATTTGAGTATTTTCTTTTGTGAAGTGCCTATACAAATGTTTTACCCATTTTTTTCTTTGGGTGTATGTGTATGTGTTTTCCTTGTGAATTTGAAGGTTTTTTTTCCCCCCCTCAGTATTTCGGATGTATTATCTGTCTCTCAGTCTGTGGATTGCCTTTTTTTTCTCTTAAATTTAATTCTTTTAAAAAATTGAGAGATATTTTACATTTCATTAAATTCAGCTATTTCAGTAGTATGCAGCTCAGTTTTGTACCATCAGCATCAGTTTTAGAACATTTTAATCGCCCTTTCAATCTCTTAATAATTCTTTCAGTGAACAGAAACTCTTTATTTTAATACAATTTATCGTATTTTTCTTTCTGGTTAGTAGTTATGTCCTGTTTAAGAAAGCTTTGCCTATTCCCAGGTTATGTCCTGTGGTTTCTTCTAAAAGCTTTGTCATTTTGCCGTTACATTTAGATCTGCAGTCTATCTAGAATGGGGTTTTTTTCCCCTTGGGAAGAAAGTAGGACCCTGATTTTTAGTCTGTTGAAGTCATAATGTGGGATCTGAGTTTGGATGCTATTTTGTTCTGTTGATCAGTTTGTCTGCCTTTGTCTCTACATAGCACTGTCTTAGTTACTATAGCTATATAATAGATCTTGATATCTCATAGTATAAATTCTCAGGTTAGTCCTTCCAGGTTGCCTTGTGTGTGTGTGTGTGTGTGTGTTTATTTCCATATGAATTTTAAAATCAGCTCAATTTTTGGGAGGGGGAAAATATCTGCTGGGATTTTGACTGGCATTGTGTTGAATTCATCATCTCTTAGTCTTTGAAGTTTTTGGTGGGGTTAGTTCTCTTCCTCCAGTTTTCTTTAAACAGTATAATCTCTTACTGGTGCTCAGTTAGTGGTAGCTACTATTCTTGTAAATGTAATTCATTGCTTTTTAATTTCTTCAGGTAGGTTTTATGTTTGAATCTTAGATTAATTTGCCAAGTTATACTTAAACACAATAATATAATAAATGACTGTGATGCAGTGTGGTATTTCTCTAGCTTTGGCTGACATCACTGATAGATGCTTTCATGTTTTTTTTTAAAAAAAGATTAATAATGGAAGCAAAAAAGTAAAATTGTTTTTCTGGTTTATATCCCCCCCCGCTGACACTGAGCAGTGATATGTTGTAGGTGCTTTTGCACATGTTTTTTCTGTTCCTACAACATAGACAGTGTTATCCCTTCCCTATAAAAGAGGAAACTGAAGCTGAGAGAGAGAAGTCAAGTAACTTACAGGAAGTCAGATAGTTTGTCATTGTCAGAGTGTGGAGTGTGCAGTGGGGCACTGAGTCTGAACAGGCCTGCTCATTACGCTTTAGCTGGCTGACTCCCTCTGCGGTGCTACAACTCAGTGTCTTTTGACCATTCTTCTACTAACTTCTTTGAAAGCACCTTCTTTTTCTGGCTTCCCTTAGTGAATATGAAACATTTGACAAGTTTTACTTTTGTAGTTCTCTTCAAAGTGTTAATAATAATTAATAGTGCACCAGGAAGCATGGAAGTGCACATTTGCCACTCCCCTGTTCACTTTCTTAGGGAGACTCCAGCAGACTTGTATCCATCTTTCTGTTGGACCTTTTTAAACAGTCAAATACTTAATAATATGTTCTTTTATCTAGGTAAATGAATACTTTAGGGGTGATAGAATGACTGCTTTTCTGAAAATAGATTTTTGTTTCTTAACCGCTTTTTGTGAGGACCAGGAATTGTGTTGCATGGCTTTTACCCCCCTACATTTTGAATCTTTGGTCATTATAGACAATTTGAAAAATACGGGAAAGGAATAAGCAGAAACAAAATTACTATTTTTGTCACTACAATTAATAGGAAGAATATAATAACTTTAGCTGAGATTCATGTCAACAAATATTTATTGTACTTTTGTACTTTAGTGGTGTGCGAGGAATTATCCTAACTGGAAAGAACACAGAATGAATAACACAACCAAGCATTTCTGCCTTTCGGAGGTAAAATTTGACTAAGGGAGCCCTTATAAGTGCCAGGATTGGCTTCTTTAAATTTTAAATTTTCTCTCTCCCTCTGTCAGGGAGGCCTATTTCCACTTCAGTTTTCTGGATGAGAAAGCAGGCATACAGAGGTCGAATGACATGCAGCAGGATCTGACTCCTGCCTCAACTTTCAGGAACTAGTTTCTGTTCCCTTAGCCTACAGCATATGTATCTGGGGTCTTGGCATGGAGTTTTTACTTTTTTATGTTTAATTTTAAAAATCACTGTTCCTTACTATTAAAAAGAGATGTGCCTTTTAAGCAAATAGAAAATAAAATATACAGAGATAATATTGTTGGCATTACCATACCTTTTCTAGATATTGTTCTAAATAAATATAAATTTTATTCATAAGGATGGAATCATACAGACATATTTTGAAGCCCCCCCCTTTTTTAAATTTAAAATATACTTTAGACCTTCTTTCATGTGATGTTCTTGTAAGTTAATTTTCCCTTACCTTTAGACAGGTGAGTATAACTTTCACAATTTTTGACATATCTGCATAGCATTTTTCCTTTTATGTGCTGCACATGTTTAAAAAATCCTTCTTCTAAAGAATTAGAAAAGAGGACTGTATCACTGCATGACTGGAAAATCAAAGGCACTTGCTGAGACTGTTTGTTAGAATAAACTGAATAGGGGGCCAGCTCCTTCTGTTAAAAACAGACAGTTGAAAGTAAACGAGTTGTAAAAATATCTTTTGGTATAATTAGAAGAACCAGAAGAAAGCTGAAAAGGTGATAACTTTTTCAGTATGGGATTCATTGTACTTTAATACCTTAACCAGGGGTTTTCAGTGTTTTTAGGTATTTTCACAGCAAGAAATAAAATTTATGTTTAGAATAGTAAAAAATTTACATTTAGATCTAGCATATGTGAGCATGTGTTTATGTGTAATTTATATAAATGTACACATATATGTATTTATATATATGTTTTGTGTATATATATTTGTGTGTATAGAACATAACATACACTCCTAAGTCACCCCAGTGTATACTGTATTGCATTGTGAAATAAAAGCAGCATGGGGGTGGGTGCCTGGGTGGCTCAGTCAGCTGAGTGTCTGGTGCTTGATTTTGGCTCAGGTTGTGATCTTGGGGTCATGAGATCCAGTTCTGTGTTGGGGCTCTGTGCTTGACTTGAGTGCTTAACAGGGAGTCTCCTTGAGATTCTCTCTCTCCCCCTTATCCTCCCACTCACAGTCATGCTCTCCTTGCTCTCAAATAAATAAATAAATAAATCCTTAGGGAGAAAAGAAATCTTAAGACAGCATGGATTGTAGGAAATGCCATTATTTTACATAGCATTCAGAAAAAATCCTATCATTTTAATTCTAAGATGCCGTTGATTATAATATCTCAATTCAGAAATATCTCAATTTCAGAGATTAAAATGTGAAAAAATGTATATTAGAACTGATGAAAGAGAGGATGTACACTGTGTTCTATTTCATTTTTTTAAAATGCTGGTTATCCATTAAATTGATATTATAAACCACAACAGGTTGCAAACTGCAATTTGAAAACCATAATGAATCCTGACTCCTCTAATTTCCATAAAGATTAGTATGCATGAATTTTAGATGTAAGTGTAAAAGATAAATTAAAAACTTCTAGGCTACTACATAGGAGAATATGACTTTAGGAGAAGAGCTATTTCTTAAGCAGGATATAGAAATCAGAAATTATAATAAAAGAAACAATGGATAAATTATACTTCATTAAAATTAATTACTTCTCTTTATCGAAAGACACCATTGAAAGAATGAAAAGTTAAACCCCAGATAAAGAGAAGACCTTTGCAATAAACATGTTTGAAAAGGACTGCATTCTGGAATATACAAAGAATTTCTAGATATCAGTAAGAAAAGACTGGTTAAAAAAAGTCAAAAGCTTTTTTTTTTTAATGGTTTTATTTATTTTTTTGATAGAGAGATAGCACAAGTAGGCAGAGCAGCAGGCAGAGGCAGAGGGAGAAGCCGGCTTTCCGCTGAGCAGGGAACCCGATTCGGTGCTTGATCCCAGGACTCCGGGATCATGACCTGAGCCAAAGGCAGACGTTTTCACCAACTGAGCCACCCAGGCGCCCCATAGTTAAAAGGCTTTTTAAAAAAACTTTTATTTGCTTTTATTTTATGCCTTATTTATCCCTGGACCACGAGTTTTTGTTTCTTCTGTTTAGTTTTGGGATATCTTTTTCTTTTTTCTTCTTCTTAAGATTTTATTTATTTATTTGACAGAGAGAGAGAGAGATCACAAGTAGGCAAAGAGACAGGCAGACAGGGCGGGGGAGCAGGCTCCCCGCTGAGCAGAGAACCCCATGTGGGACTCCATCCCAGGAACCCGAGATCATGACCTTAGCTGAAGGCAGAACCCACTGAGCCACCCAGGTACCCCAAGAGATATCTTTTTCTTCTGTGAAACCTACTTCTGATTTAGGAACAGTTTGCTTCTTTTCAATAAAGATCGCCTCAATGTGGCAGGGATAGTTCACACGTAGATTAATCTGACCATGAGCTCTGTAAGTTCTCTGCCACATCTTGGGGGCTTTGTTTACCTGGAGGTACTCAATGACCAGAGAACGTACATCTAAACCCTTTACTTCAGCATTGCTCTCTGCATTTTTAAGCATGTGTGATAAAAATTCAGTACTCTTTTGGGCCACCAGCCCTATATCTAGCCCCACTCTTTGGCCTGGACATACCTAACAACTCTTTGCTACCACGGTAGCAATGGAGTGGCACACCTTGTTTCTGTCAAGTTCATCCTTCCACTACCAGGTGGCTTTTTGGTGGACATACATACTTTTGATGGCCTGGGCAGTTTCACAGGTCTTTTTAAAGTGAATATGAAGATTTGAATCTCTTGATTTGCACCCCTTGATTTGCATGGTTTTGTGGGGTTTTCTGGGTCAAGTGAATAATGAACCATTTTCAAAGATCAGCTTAGGCCAAGTACAGAAATAGCTGGTCCAAAACTTTAAAGTGTCACTTTACAAAAGAAGATACCCAGATGACTGATAAATTTGTGAAAAGGTGTTCACCATCATTAGTCATCAGGAAAAGAGATTGAGCCACAGAGAGATACTACTAAATACCCAGCAGAATGTTAAATTAAGCAATAACAACAACAAACAAAAAACCAAACCAAGCAAAAAAATACACCCCATACCTGGTTAAAGAACAGCTAGAACTCATATACACCACTGGTGGGAGTGATTATTAGATAAAATTACATTGGAAAAGTTGATAGTGTAAATACTTTATGACCTAGCTGTTCACCCCTGCTGTACACCCAATAGAAATACATACCCATGTACACCAGCAGATATGGCAGAATAATTTTAAATGGCAAAAGTAGAAGTATTCATTAGCAGTAAAGTGAATAAATAACTTTTGAAATACTATATAGCAGTTTTTGAAAAAGAATGAACCGCCGCTGAATTTAAGAATCTCAAAAATCATTGTAAAAGAAGCCAAACTTGAAGAGTATATGTGATATGAATCTGTTTATTTAAAGTTCAAAAATGAATCTATGACTCTGGTGATATTAAAAAGATAGTGGTAAAAAAAAAAAGGTAGTAGTTATCTTTTGGCATTAATGACTGAGAGGTAATATGAGGGAAGTGATATGAGGGAAGTGTTTGAGGCCCTGGTGATGTTCTTCATGTTGGTCTGAGTACTAGTTACACATGAAAATTAAGCCCTTTATTATATTATACTTCAGTAGAAATATTTTTAAAAGAACTAAAAATTTCTCTTATACTTTTAAATGATACTCTCTTGTTGGACATTTACATTGTTTTCTGTTTTTCCATGTTGTAAATTGTTATAGCTACTATTTTATATAGGTCTCCTAATTTCTTAGGATAAATTGCTATAAGTTTAATTATGTCCAGTGTTACGCAGTACCTTTTGAAGTTATATACTGATAAATGTTGTCTGAAAAGTGACAATCTATAATTTTACCAGAGAGCCCAGTTTCTATACAGCATATAGAAATAAAAGTTGCTAACTTTAGTAGGTGAAAAATTGCATCTCTTTTTTTGTCGTTATATGTGTTCATTTTTTTTTTATTTTTTTTTATTTTTTTAAAGATTTTATTTATTAATTTGACAGAGAGAGAGAGATCACAAGCAGGCAGAGCAGCAGGTAGAGAGAGAGGGAAGCAGGCTCCCCACTGAGCAGAGAGCCCGATGTGGGGCTCGATCCCAGGACCCTGAGATCATGACCTGAGCCGAAGGCAGAGGCTTAAACCACTGAGCCACCCGGGCGCCCCATATGTGTTCATTTTTAATGGCCATTTAAATTTCTAGTTTAGAAGTATCTGTACTTACTCTTTGCTTATTTGCCTATTAAATTTGTTTTGGGGCACCTGGGTGGCTCAGTGGGTTAAGCCTCTGCCTTCGGCTCAGGTCATGATCTCAGGGTCCTGATCTCAGGATCGAGTGCCGCATCAGGCTCTCTGCTTCCTCCTCTCTCTCTGCCTACTTGTGATCTCTCTCTGTCGAATGAATAAATAAAATCTTAAAAAAAAAAATTGTTTTGGTTTTCCCATTTATTAGAAATCTGTATATAATAAGTTATTTATCATACATTGTAATATGCCCCCAGTATATTTGTTTTTAAACTTCATTGATTATGAACATTCATGAGTTTGAATTTTAATCTAATCAAACATATATTTATTTCTGTGTTTGGTATCATGTTTAGACAGCCTTTCCTGTGTTCCATGAATTAAAAAAAAAAAAAAACACCTGAATGCTTGCTTTTAGGAGTTTTATGGTTATAGTTTTTCACACTTGATTCTTTTTATCCACAGTATATATATTGGAATGTAATATGAGGTAGCATTTTAGCTTTTATTTTTAATACTTTTTTTCTTTAAGTTTCTTAGCAATTCGAAGCTCTAACTCTAGCATATACAAATTTGTAAGTATAAATGAATCTGTTTCTGTACTTTCTGTTTTGTTTCATTGATCTTGGCTTTGCCAATTAAAGTACAACACTGCTTTAATTATTGTGGCTTAAAAAATATTTTTAGTATCTAAAATTGTAACCATTCTCCTCTTTTAAAAAATAATTGGTGGTGAAGAAAGGAAGAAAAATTTTACCCTGTATTCATTTTTTCGGATACTTCAGTGTGATCTTGTTATGTGAGGTCAGTAATGGCCAAATACCTAGTTAGACATTTGAGTGGAACTGTAGGCTAGATAAACTGAAACAAAAGTTACTACATTATAGAAATCATGTAGCAGTGATTTCACACAACCTCCCAATGAATTTATATTTTTAATTTTTATTTTAATTATGTTGTAGAAAGAAAACAACTGTTTTGTTCCTGTATTTTGGTATTTGTGTGGAGGGACAAGAAGGTTTTTGAGCTGTGTTTGATGGTGGTGAGTTGTTGTTTTAAAAAGTCATGTATGCATAAATGTATTCGTGGCTCTCTTTCTTCTGAATTATAAGATTGTTAGTATGAGAGAAGGGACTGCTTTCTTGGACAAGCTTGTCTCTTCTTTTTCCAAATGAATGTTTCTGCCTCTTCAGTGATCTCATTTCCCAGCAATGTGTGTTGGTAAGATTTAGGTTTAAGGGTGAAGCATTTTACACCAGATTAGGGGGGCCTGGGTGGAATTAACAATAACAACACAAAGGTGTTCGGTTTGTTTGTGCAAGTCATTGTTCTGTTTATCTTTGGAATTTATGGTACATAGTAACTGGTAAACTAGATTTCAACATTTCTGCTTGCCTGATTTTAAATATACAATAATCTGTTCCTGATCTCTAACTGTATTTCAGATTTCATCTGTGGCCCAGGATGCTCTATCAGTTTTGGTTTTTGTTGTTGTTGTTTTCTTTAATGTCCCATGGAAAGTCAAGTGTTTCGTTTTTTTGTTTGGTCTACTTGATTTGTCTCAAAGACAAAAAGGTGTTTTAAAAACTTTTAAAAAATTGTAACTTTTTTCCTTGATGTATTTTGTGGAATTTTATATTCAGTATGTAAAAGTTTGCCTTAAACTCTTCATAAATTATGCCTTTTAGAGATTATTTTTAAAAGATTTTATTTATTTATTTATTTGACACACACAGAGAGAGAGAGAGCACGTGTGCGCACAGGCAGGCAGAGTGGCAGGCAGAGGCAGAGAGAAAAGTAGGTTCCCTGTGGACCAAGGAGCCCCATGCAGGACTCAATCCCAGGACTGTGGGATCATGACCTGAGCCGAAGGCAGCAGCTTAACCCACTGAGCCACCCAGATGTCCTGCCTTTTAGAGATTTTAAAAACTTTTTGTCACTCAGTCATCTGACTTGAATATTGTTCTCCTTGTACAATAAAGATCGTTGCTTTCATTAATTGAATTTTCCTGTTCTGTGTTTGCTCATTCCTTTTATTTACCCTTTGTGATTTTTGTTATGCTTACCGTTGTGATCAGGAGAATGCCCAGATTCAATTTCATTTTATTAAAATTTCCTGGTTGCAGCCCATTAAATTAATTTCATAGGCTACAACCAGCAGTTGGAAAGCTATGGAAAGTACATGGATTTCTGAGTAGAACAGACCTAGATCTGAGTCCTGCATCTCTCGTTTACTGTGTGACTCTCAATCACTTACTTAATTCTCTGTTCCTCAGTTTTTTACTGTAAAATTGCAACATATATGTTCATATTTTTTCTGAAGACTAAAAGACAATGAATGAAATAAGCCTAGGTTAGAGACCCAATAAAGTTAAGTAGGAGCATTTTGCATTATATAACTGTCATTCTTAATGTCTTAAATCCCCAAATTTTAAAACACTAGAGAAAACGGCAGAATGTTCCGTGTTTTCCAGATTCTTTGTAGGGTTTTTTTTTTGGTTCCTCTCAAGAGGAAAGATTCTTTTTGTGTGGAAATCTTACATCGTATAACCATTTCTCATCAGGAAACTCATAATGTAGAGTTTGCAGCTTTTTTAAAGTAGGAAATTTATTCCTCTTATATAACTCTTGAAGTAGAGAATTTTCCAAGTGAATTATATTCTGTGTTAGTTGGTGGCACCTACTGGCAAAGATACATCACTGCTTAGCGCTTATTGTACCTGTATACAGACTCACCTCATGTAGTAAGCAGTCTGGGAAGGATGATGGGGAAGAGGAGAAGAATATATTGTGTTTACCAAAGTGGTTATTTCTTTTGTCTCCCAGAAGCACTGGTCCAGTGAAGTGGGAGGAAGAAGGATTAGGCCATATATTGCTTTAGTCCGGTGTTTGCCAGTATGTGCTGAGCTATTCTTAAAATCAGGTATTATTATGAAAGGGAGTTGTCCATGTCCAACAAACTTGGGAAAGCTAGGTTAAACTATCTTAACCTGATTGTTAATTATGAGACATTTCTGAGCCTTTAGTGTCTTAATAAAGTCTGTTTTAACCTTGGTGGGGGCAGGAGGGAAAGCCAAGTGCTTTTTAGAGTATGGCATTTGTCAAGCTTTATTAGACCCTGGGACCCTTTTTTGTGTGAGCATCGAGATATCACCTGAAGTCATTTCAGTCGTGTCAATAGTCCTAGCTGCTTCTTCCTAGATTGTGTCTTTCTTTAGCAGTGGTATCAGGATAGGAAGGTCTGCATTTTTATTTACATGTAATGCTGCTTGGTAGTTGTGGGAAGAAAGAGATGGTGATGAGAAGGGTAGGAAGTGAATAAGTCAGATTGGTATTTCAAAGAACTTTCCTTTCCCAGAAGTGTTGGAGACTTAATGAGGGTTTCAGCTTTCAGATTGGCTTAACTCGGTTTCATCTGAGTGTGGATGTAGGAAAACACCTTCCTTTTCTTTTGGCAGACTCATTGTTTTTTTCTTACCTCACCCTTGAATCTGTGACCTTGTGTCTGTTTTAATCTCTAAGGAGTGAAAGTTAAGGTGCTTAAGAGAAATTTTGGCACTTACAAGAGAATTTTCTATTCATGACATCCCTCCTTATCCTCACAGTCCCATGTTGTAGGCTGAGAAAGATGGGGAATAGGAGAGGAATACATTATACCTTAGCAAAAGTGGGTATTGCCTTGATCTCTCAGAAGTATTTGTCCAGTAAAGTGGGAGGAGGAAGGGACTATGCCATGTTAATGTCCTAGTCTAGTGTTTGCCAGCATGTGCCGAACTATTATTAAGAGATGTAAAAGGGGATGTCCATATCCAACAAACTTGGAAAAGCTGGATTAAACTAATTTAGCATAGTGTAATTACAGGACATTACAGAGCCTTTAGTATCTTAATGAGAAATGTTGTGACTGTGTGTGTGTGTGTGTGTGTGAGAGAGAGAGAGAGAGAGAGGAAAACAAAGAGGGGACAAGGTTGAGAGGAGACTGTGGAACATACTGCATTTGTCAAACTTAATTACACCCCAGGACCCTTTTCACTGTGAGCATCTCTAGTATCACCTGGAATAGTCTTTGGAAATGATCCTCTGAGCAGTGTAGCTTGAGAGCAGCATCTTCCCTTTGGCATCTTCTCCTGAAGGCTATATAAAAGAAGTTGAAAAGATATGTATGATGAGGGAGCTATTCCAGCCACTCTAAGGCTTTATTAAATACAATTTTATTAAATTGTATATCTTTATTCACTTTTATCAGGACTTAAGAGAATAGTAGCCATTTTTATCAGAGGAGTTGTTTCTTTCTTAACTACATAAACAAGCACCATTTCTCTGTTTTGCAATAAATGAAAGGAAGAATCAATTAAACGGTAAAGAAGGTTGTTCCTTGTGTAGTCTGTGGGGACTTCAGGCTTTTATTTCCTCCTTGAGTGAAGAAGGTATTTGGGTAGCTTAGGTCAGAATAATAGCTCTGGTGGCTTCAGACTCGTATAACAAAAGTTTTTAGTTTAAAATACTACATTTATGCAACCTTCATACATGTTCTGGGGTGCCTGAAGACAGGGGCAGGGATTTCCCATCTCTCTTCTACTTTATATACTTCACTTATCATGTTTCCAGTCATGCTTTCTTCTTGTCACTCTCTTAGAACCCAGGACATTGTGACCTTGCAAAGATGGCTTTGTAACTACCAGTCAGACCCAGAAGATATGTACTGAGTCACTGTTCCCCTTTATTCACTCCCCTGCCAGCTTTATTAATCCCAGCTCCTTGTAGATAGCAATAAAGGGGAAATTACATGGAGAGAGAAATACTAATTTTGTTTTTCTATTCTCCATCATCTTCTTCCTATTCAGGATCATCTATCTGTCTGCACTCTAGACCTCTGTTTTGGCCCCTTGGACACATTGCTGTCCTCTCAAGCTCATAGTTGGCTTTCTCATGCAGGGACCCTAGGTCTTCTGCTCCCCTCCCCCATTGCAGACCCTGGAGCTGTGGGGCTTATAAGATTTTATTGAGGGAGCCCGTGGACTTTCTCTATATGCAGCCATCTGGAGCTATTCTTTCAAAGTCTGAGGTTATAAAAATATGAGAAGATAACCATTGGGGGAAAGTAGTATCTTCAGAGCAGGGCGTAAACTGATATTTTTGGAAACCAGTTACACACCAAGCACTGTGCTGGGGAGTCTCAGTCCCCACAATATTTTTATATGGTTTGTATTTGTCCGTGGGAAAAACAGCTTGCTCAGGATTGAACGCACGCGTGTGTACGCGCGCACACACACACACATACACAAACACAGTGATGAGTGACCGGGTTGGAATTTCAACTTCTCTCTGGTTTCAAGGCCTTTGACTTTTGTTGTGTATCATACTTTGTCCCTCATCAGAGCCAGCTGTGTGACCTACCGTACACTAGTGTTCAGTGGTGTTTCTTCTGTCATTACCCACATTGGGTTTTCAAACAAATTGTTTGAGAATACTGTATGGGTTTTATGACTTGAAGAAAATAAAGGAAAAACAGGGAAATTTTGGGAGATAGGCTTATCCCCAAGGCAATAAACAGAATCTTGTAAACATTGATAACTTAGATCTGTAGGATCCCTTTGAATACTACTGTGGAATGCTATAAATTTTATACCTTAATCTTAGAATTTTAGGCTTGGAAGGAATCTTAGAGGGACTTAAATTGTTATCCCTTTCAGAGCACAACTCTTACACTTTCCCCTCTCATTAAGTTTCCATTTAGCTATTAGGTAGGAGCTTCAAAAGGGAAAATCCAATCATGTATAATCTCCAGTTAATGGGCATCTATTGAGCGACTAGGTCACCAGAAAGAATAATTACACAGTGCCTCTTTGTGCAGTAAACACAAAAATCAAAAGCTAATGCATTCCCAAGGCAAGCCAGATTGTTAGCTGGCTACCAGCATCCTCCTCTTCAGGGAAAAAGTTGGGGCACCCACCATGCTTGCTAAGGGAGATTGTAAAGCTAGTCCAGAAAAACAAGGTTATCAAGGGAGGAAAGAGAAAAGGAGAGAGGGCTTCCATCAGTCCTAATAGCCGATGATGGTTGGGATGGTTTTCTGAATAGTAGACATTCTCGTAAATGTTTTGAGCAATCATCAAGAACTTATTTAGTCTCTGGGGCTTCTTACCACAAGTGAAAAAATAACAGTGGACAACTGAGGTAGAGCCTCAGCCCCAGCCCCATAATTCAGCCTGTTTTCTAAGCATGCCCAACCTTCATAAATAAAGACTTAATGCTTACTTTTGTCTAATCACTAACTGTACTGATTTATGAAAGATGAGCACAACCCTCTTGACCAAAACGGCGTGTTAGTCACAAGCCAAACAGCTCTTGTGTTTGTGTCGGTACATTCTAGTTTGGGATTTCAAAATTATATTTTGGTGTAGTTATTTAGGATTTGCAAAACTCGGCATAATTCAAATAACCTGTTTTTCCCCCCTTAGAACACTTCAGTTATGGAGGATCAAAATGAAGATGAGTCCCCAAAGAAAAATACTCTTTGGCAGGTAGGAATGACGCCGCACAGATAAGATAGCAGTTGACCTAACTATAGATAAGTCGCTCCCTCAGCAACTGTTCTCAATAAAAACAGATGCCAAGCATTTTCCTTTGTGCATTTTTGCTAGTTTCAGAATCCATCCTATTTATTTTCTGTTCTTTAGGGAAAGAAGTGTCATTATGAATAGTAAAGAGTTTTGGAGTTATTACAAAGATTCTGAAGTGTCTGTAGCTTAAGATACTCAGTTTATTGCCATGGGCTAAGCCGAAGATGGTGTCCTTTGTCACCAGAGTATGCATTGGTGACTTAGTCTTGCTACCCTCACCCTTCTCCCCCATTTCTTGTTAGTTTGCCCTTTTCTTTTAAACTCCGTTTTCTTCCCTTTTGACTCTGTTTTAGTCTGCCCGTTCTCCTCCCAATCCCCCAGGGGTGTGTGTGTGTGTGTGTGTGTGTGTGTTTTGCCAGGGGCAGGGGGTGTGGTAATGGGATATAAAGTTTCATGATTTGATCCTTTCATCAACCATTATGGTACAAATAACTTTTCCCTTCATAAAGATACCGTTAAAGGCAAAAAAAAACCTGAATGTGAAAAGAATAATGTTAAAATACTCTCTGGGTTCATTTTATTTGAAACAAAAGGAATAAATAAGTTAGTAAGAATAAAGTATGCCAACAAATTTAAGGTGAAATGAAACAAAGTAAAGCAATGCCAGGAAGATGCTTCTGGTCCCAGCAGGTGGTTAGAAGTAGAAATGGAAAATGTGCTGTAGAATTATGCATTTGCCACTATTTGGGGGAACTGTGTGCAGACTGACTTCTGTTCCTCTTTCACATTTGATATTTTCCAATAGGATTCTCTTCATTTACTATTGATTTTTCAACTCAAAGTGGCTCTGAACACTTGGCTTTTGGTTTCTCTTTTGTAAGTTCTTTCTGTCAACTAGTTAATGGTATGCCAGTGCTGTAGGGAAGCTAGGTGGTTAGGAACCCTTCTGTCGATGAAATAATAACCCTTTTGCTTATCAAATGAGATAACCTTTTGCTTATCAAAAGTGAAAGTATTTTGTAAATTATAAAGCAGTACACAAATGCAAGTTGTTACCATTACATTTAACCTGTTATGAAAGCAATTATTTTGGCAAGTTATAAAGAACAAGATATAGAAAGAAAAGAGGAAGGAAAACATGCAGCTCTTTTTCTCCAGATTAGGCACTTTTCAGCATTTTTGTACATATCCTTTACTCTGTCTTGTGTGCTCCCCTTCACACAAATAACTAATTATAATGCTATATAAAATTCTGCATCTTGCTTTTTGTTTCTTAACATTGTTTCCTAAACATGCTCTCTTGTTATTAAAATCTTACTTTATAAATCTAATTTTAATGGCTACATTATAGTCCTCTATGTAGATGCATTATTATTTGCTTTAACCAGTTGCCTGTAGTTGGGCAGTTATTTCTAATTTTTCTGTTGTAACGTTATGGTGAACACCCTTATACTTAAAAGTAGCAAAGATACTCCTTATACCAGCAGATATTCACCACAGTGAAGAATTTTCATTTTTTCTGTTTTGAATGTTGAGTTTTAAGGTCTGTTAGATAGAGGTCTTGTTACAAGCAGCATAAACAATTTCTGTTCAATGCTGCCCTCTGGTGGAACCCAGTGTCAGTGAGCTCTCTTTAACCCAAATGACAGGGGCAAAAAAGTGGTACTCCTTGTCTTGAGCTCTTCCTCACCCAAATGACAAGGGAAAAAAACATTCCTAGAGAAGGAGGTGGTAAGATAAATGGGGTGGGAGCTCAATGCTTTCTGACTAAATGTGGACATAAAAACTTGCTTCACGCAGGTATGATATATAAGATTCTAATAAGGAAAGCCACGTTTCTATGGATACTTATGAGGGATATCTTCTTTCTGGGATGGATTCAGTCCACTATAAATTAGGGGACATAGTGGTAACAAAGCTCTTGGTTCTTCCTGTGTAAAACTTCTGCGATAAGCTCCTAATAGAATTAATGCATATTTGTAATATAACTTCAGTTCCCAAAATTCTCTTCTCTGCTAGTCTTTTTAGTATTACATATGAAGGGGCTATCAAAGGAGTGATGAGCAGATAGCTTGGCAAAGGTTTGACAAAGGCACGGAGGTAATTTTGTTTTTAAGCAGGGATGTTACTGATCCCTACAGCATTAGTGGCAGTTGTGGCTTCAGTTCAGGGATTCGGATTTTTTTTTTTTTTTTTTTTTTTTTGGGTGCTGTTGTCAGATGCAGTGTATGTAGTTTTCATTTGTAGAACAATATGCTGGTTTTATGCAAGGACCATGTAGATTTGATGAGAAATATACAGTGTAGGAGTCTGTAGGATATCATAGGTCAATTCTATAGGATAAGGATCATTTCAGGAATAGGCATGTGGTTTGCTTTGGGTCACTTCTGGAGTAAGTGATCAAAAAAAGGGAGTGAAAGTCTAAATTTTTTTGCCAGCATTTTAGTAGCCCTGGAAACAGTTTGGAGATGGATTCAGTTTTTAGACCGAATTGCTCTCAGGTTTCTTCGTTAGATAGACCAGTGGTTTTCAAAGAGTGTTCTCTAAAGTGTGTTCTCTGGACCAGCAGCATCAGTACCACTTGGGAACTTGTTAGCAATGCAGATTCTCGGGCTGCATTCCAAACCTGTAAAATCTGTGGTGGAGCCAGACAGTCTGTGAGTTAGGAAGCCCTCTTGTTATTCTGATGCACACAGGTGTGAGAACCATCGGCATAGATGAATATAGCATTGACTTTGGTCTTTGGGGAAGTAAAACAAACAATCCTTGCTTCTTGGCCAAGTCGAGCAAGTTTTCTAAGATGTCATCTCCAGTGTTAGTTATCTAATAGCCACATGGTTTTGGAATAAGCTTTGGAGAATGATGACATGAGACACCATTTAGCTTTATAAATAGCTGTAAATTTGACATTTACTTTAGAGACTAATTTGAGGACACAGGCCCTGAAGACATTTTAAATTACTTCATGAATTAATGAAGGAATGAGTTTGGCTTTAAGGTATAACTAGCATTTTAAGATTAAATGCACAGGGTGAAAAAAATGTTTCCGATGAAATACTAATTAGATTTCTTTTCCTTATCAAACTAATTAATTTTTTTTCTTTATTTTTCTAAAATAGATAAGTAATGGAACATCATCTGTGATCGTCTCCAGAAAGAGGCCATCAGAAGGAAACTATCAAAAAGAAAAAGACTTGTGTATTAAATATTTTGACCAGTGGTCTGAATCAGATCAAGTGGAATTTGTGGAACACCTTATTTCACGAATGTGTCATTATCAGCATGGACATATTAACTCTTACCTGAAGCCCATGCTGCAGCGGGACTTTATCACCGCTTTACCAGGTAACTGTCCTTGTCTTTTACAAAGCTGAGCAGTGGAAGAATATCCAGCCCAAGGGCCTAGGTGGAGCTGAGTCTGTATTTGTAAAATGAATGAATGAGTACAGTGTGACTACAGTGTGAGTTTCTTTGGGACCCATACTGTATTTTAATATATGGTACTTGAAAAGGAGTTGCAGTGTAGCATCTCTATAGGAAGTGTAGGCATTTTCTACAATTAATGGTGTTGGTATTTGGTCATACTATTGTTTTATTTAATGAGTTAATGCTATGCAGTTAGTTTCGATGTAGTCTACATATACTCTGTATTTTGCCTTTATAAGTAATTTTTAAAAATACATGAGGCAATTTATCCTACAGTGTTTGTGTTTAAGAAATGTCCCAAAGTTTAGGATGTTCCTTTGTACCTGAAGTGACATTTAGGATGGGGAATAGCAAAAATGTATTGGAAAAACTGATGGCACGTTTTTATCACATCTTTTGAAACCTATTTCTGCATCTACTCCCTCACTGTTTCTCTCTCTCTTCCTCTCTCTTTTTCCCTATCTCTCCCCACACCCACATACACCTCTGGTTAAGTTTACTTTGATTAAAAAAAAAAAAAAAGACTTTTTTTGAGTAGTTTTAGGTTTATAGTAAGATTGGATGGAAAATACAGAGAATTCCTGTATTTTCCATATCTTCACCCCAGCCCCCTGTCACCATCCCATCCAGTCTCCCTAGTATTAACATTCCATCCAGAGTGACTCATTTGTTATGTAACACATAGGCCTATATTGACATATCATCATCGGCCAGAGTCCATACCTTACATTAGGGTTCACTCTTGGTGCTTTACATTCTGTGGGTTTGGGAAAATATGTAATGACATGTATCTATCATTATGTATCCTATAGGATGGTTTCATTGCTTTAAAATCCTCTGTGCTCTCCCTATTCCATCCCCCTTTGATTTTTGATTTTTCATTAATTCTCTCTTTGGTCTCTATTTATCCCTCCTCCTCCTCTTTTAATTTTAGATGTAATTTGGCTAGGTAAGATAGATTTCACTTCTGAAGAGAATGGTAGCCAGAATGTTTTCTTCTAATATGGTCAGTGTAGTCTAGAGGGTACAACTGCTATGCCAGGGTGGACCTAGAAAAATGGCCAGGGATCAGACAGTGCCATTGCCACCAGCCCTAACCTGTCACAGCTTCTGGACAGCTCTTCAAGGAGTAGCTCTGCCCTTAGCCTGTCTGTGATTGACAGTGCATCAGGACTTCATATTCTAAGGATTTCCACAACAAATAGGACCTGGGCTCAGGTCTCAGGACAGCTTCGAATTTCTGATCTTCTAAGACATGTTAGGTTACTTTCTACAATGGGAGTGTTTAAGGATATTTGAGAGTTAGCTTAGAAAATTTTGACTCTCCTGTTGTTTTTATGCTGAAATGTAGCATTGTTTGCCCCATTTCATGCATTAATATTTCTAGAAAAGAAAACAAGAATCCTCTCTTTCAAGAATTGTATAGTCTTTAATTGCTAAGAGGGATCTCAGCTGTCACTTAATCCTCTTTCTCATTGTATAGACTGGGAAGCCAGTGATCAGAGAAACTGCACGTGATGGCAAAGATCATACATCTTGGTTATTGTGTTGATTATGTGGGTCATGGTGGGGGCTGGTTCAAAAGTTAGTGCAAAGGCTAAAATCATTATAGTTAAGATTACTCTGGAAAATCCCTTAAATTGGCCCTAAGTATGGAATACATGTTTACAACCCAGTTCAGTAATAATTACTTTTACTTAGGAGAGAGAGAGAGAGAGAAACAAATAATGGTTTTAACTGTATGAGAGGGAAGGAGGGTGAGGGGGTCAGGGAGAGGGGATTACAGGCGGGTGTAAGTAAAGTGAGCCAGCCTGTGGTGTGGCATCTCTGGTGTGTGCAGTGCCAGGACTCACAGCCCTTGTGGCACCCAAGCCTTTCTGTGGATTCACATTGCATCTCACATCAAGAAAAGATAGGGCAGTTTTTAAAGTGGATGATTGTATTTGTTTCTCAACAGTGCTTTTAACTAAATGAAGTTATGCCTTCATTTTTCTCAGGCAAATCTGTTGTTTGTTTGTTTGTTTCTTTCTTTCTTTCGTTGCTTTCTACTGTTTTGGTTTTATTTTATTTTTGCCTGTAATTTGCTTCTCAGACATCTTAGAGTGCCAACTCACCTTATATATTTACAGAATATCCACCAGGTGGCACTGTTGAAGTTCTCTTGCTTTGCAGAGTGTAGTTCAGAGGCAACCCCTTCTCTTGGGGAGTATACGGTCTTGGAGAAGAGACAGAACAGATGAACATGTGTTATGTATATAAATATGGTTAGTATAATTGCATACAATTCAGTTTTCATTACAGCGAATTTTAAGGCATTGTCCATATCTCTGTTAAAGTGGAATTTTGTGGTATTGAATATTACATGAAATGAATGGACCATTGGCTGGGACATGGAAATATTTTTGTTAAAATGCTATTTGTTTTAACAGGATTTGATCTGAACATATATACATGTGTCAGGATATATCATACATATGAATCTAATAGCTGGGGACAAGCTGGCCTAGTTGATTGTGTTCGTGTCTAGTAGACTTGGATTAAACCTGGCGTTGGTTCTTTAACACAGACCCTGCTTTAAGAGTATTAGGGAAGAAACAGGTCCATGTGTATGTTCATACATAAATTTAATAATGTGTGGAGCAACCTACTAATCACTATTCTAGTTTGGTGTTTAACTTTTATTGTAGATGATCTTGAGTTTGAAGTTTTACTCTGTTGAAATTGTCAACCTGAGACTTTTTTTGATTGTAGAAGCCATTAATTCTATAAAAGTTGTCTAAAGTTCTCGCTTTCAAATGCTTACTGTGAATATCATACCTGTCAGTATAAGGAAAATGGAAAATGTTTGTGGTCTCTGGCTCCTTTTGGTTCAGTGGAAAAAGTGATAATTATGATATGCTTTTCTAAAAATCATGGTAAATGTTTAGTCTGCAATGTCAATTTCTGCAGGCTAAGTTTGTGGTTTGTGAGAACTGTTGTTAAAGGGAAAATTTATACCATTTGAAGTAGAGGCAGATTGTACTTCAAAGAGGATGATAAGCATTGGCAATCCTTTTGGTGAGGTATCTAAGCAATTAAGAATTTTGAAACACTTAGCTTCCTGGCCATGGTTAATTCATTTGTCTTATCCCCAAGTAAGGGTGATAAACTGTTAGGGACTATAAATGTGACAGACTAGATCAAAGGTCCTGGGAGATGTGGAAGGACCAGAGTGTAGCTAGGGCTTTTTAGGTTGGATGCAGGGCCAAAGATCAGCATGACAGAGTGGAGAGAGCTTGGGTGTTCGATTTACACAGCCCTTAAATTTGAATCCCAACCCCTGCACTTAATAGTTCTATGAACCCAGTTTTGGGAGCCTTGGCTTCCTTTTTTGTGTGGGAATAATAATAATAATAATACTTCATGGGATATTATGAAGATTAAAAACAATGTACGTAATATGCCTGACATCTGGTGGGTATTCTGAGGATGGTAACTTTAAAAAGGGGCGGGGGGAAGGCCTGAGAGAGACAGGAAACACCTGCTTCTCCAGAGGTAATAAGATTTGTTGCCAGGAAGTTTTAATTATTCACCCACTAGTTTCTGAATTGATTCATCCTGACATCATATTATAGGTAGGTGTTTACACCACTTTGTCGGTACAACAAAATATTGGGCTTTGTGACCTGAGTGTCATTTCACTTCAGTTCTGTCTGAATTTTTAGGTCTGTGTATTCCAAGTTAAAGACATCCATTGATGTTACTATTGCTGTCAGCAATTGCATTGTTTTTTCTTTCAAAAGGTTTCTGTCTTCAGATTTTACAACTAGATTTGTGACTAGGAAGGGACAGCGGGAGTGGTTGGGGAAGGAAGTTTCTTTGCAGCTGCTCTTCAAACTGTGTCTCTGAAATAATGAAAGTTACTGTAATTGTATGATCTAAGCAAGCTGTGTTAAAACTGGCTGTAGTCAAGGGCATTGAACTGATGTTACACAGTTGAGTTTTATTTTGATATAGTGTTATTTACATATTGAGCTTTGAAATTTGTGCCTTTTAATTGTTTTAATTTATTATTGAAATTTTTCCAGATCTTCATCTGGTGCCTGTAATTAGCAACAGAAGCACTTCTTCAGCACTGTGTGTGCCCTATTCTGGCCTCATTTTCTGAAACCATAAGGTGTCCCTTGTTGCCTTGGGAAGGGGGGTGGCGGTGGAAGATGGGGGAGTCTCAGCAGGATAGAGCCAGGGAGAGCCAGATATTGGTACTTAAGAAATGCTTAGTTTTAACACCTCAAAGCACATTTTACCCGGGGCAAATGGACCCCCTTACTCAGTAATTTCTTTGTCCTGAATAGGCTTGAAACGAGAAGGTTACATGGTCTGCATGGCTCTGAGGACAGCTATTCTAAGGTGTTCAGATAGAGGGACCTCTACCCTAAACATATAAGGGAATGTGAGACTTAACACCAGCACTGGGCTTGGTACTTTGCTAGAGGAGGTGCGCAGCATTTTCTCTGCAGCAGATAGTAAAGAAGAGCAATATTGCTTAGCTTTTTTGATCAATGATATCAGCTAAGGGGATTCAGGGATGAGGGAAGGAGAACAGAGACTGACGCTTAGCAAGTACCAGTTCTATTTCTGGCTCCTTAATAACCTTTTCTTGTTAACTTTCCTAGCAAAGACTAAGTAGTTCATAAAGTGAGCGTACTGAGAGCAGAGGTGAGTGTCAGAGGGTTATTGTGCAGATTATATGAGATCATCCACTATAGCCATTGAATATCATTCCTGTTTTATGGAAGACAGATCCAAAAAGGAAAACTGATGTGCTTCAACCCAGGTTCCCTGGTTATCTGACTCTACAGCCAGTGTATTTACCAAGAGACTAAAACATGCTGCCTCCTAGGATGAGGTTATGAATTTCAAGTATTATCCAAGGAAAGTAAATCTCATAGATGTTATAGAGACTATACTGATTGGAGTGATGGCATTTTGAAAGAGGAGGAAATAAGTGTTAGAGATTTCCTTTTTTTTTTTTAAGATCTTATTTATTTATTTGATAGAGAGAGTGAACACAAGAAGGAGGAGTGGGAGAGGAAGAAACAGGCTTCCTGCTGAGCAGGGAGCCCAACTCAGGGCTCAATCCCAGGACTCTGAAATCATGATCTGAGTCGAGAGCAGATGCTTAACTGAGTTAGCCACCCAGGCGCCCCAGGTTAGAGATTTCCTTATGCAGAAACTTAGTGATAGTCTAATGGTGAGCCATTGAAGGGGGGAAAAATCAAAGAGGACTAAAAAGGGTATCATGGCTATCAAGCAGTAGTTCCCAATCCTTCAGAAATCTCTGGGGGCACTTAAAAACACAGATTCATGGTCCTCACCATCTAAAGATTCTGATTCAATTCAGACCAGAAAAAAATGTCTAGAGAATCTGTTTTTGTTGCCTGTTGTTTTTATTTGTTTTAAAGATCACTTGCCCTAAGTGACTTAGCTGAAACCACACAGGCTTCTAAGAACCAACTTCTAGACCACCCAACCAGGTGAAAGATTTGGATGCTGCTTTCCCAGTTGATAGGTGGTGTGGATGTTGCAGTCATTGAGGAAGTTGCATTGAAAAAGCAATGATCTGATGCATTCTTGTCTCCTATTCATTTCCTCTCTCAGAGAGCAGGGGACTCACTAGGGGAATTGGTTAGGGGTGTATTTATGACTAATTAGGAGGATTTGGTTGATGACATGGAAATAACCCAGATCTTGAAAGGTTACTGTCTTCTCATAGGATGTGTAGAAGATAGTCAGGTAAGCACCCAGAATTAGAAAAATTCAGAGAAGAGCTAAATCTATTAGCCCATGATTCAAAACACTTAAAAAAAAAAAAAAGGGAACATAGAGGTCTGAGAGATTTTGAAATTTGAAATTCTTTCTAGTAATTTGTTAGTCCTAGCAATGGAGAGCTACAAGTAGGACTGTATGTGATTGTCCATGGATTTCCCTGATGATAAAGGAAGATGGAAAAAAGAGGCACAATTGTGCCTTTTACAGCTTGTACAGGTATGTTCGGTAGCCCTGTGTGATAGCACCCTGAGATGATCCGGGAGCACTTCTCATGGTTTTAAGAACTGGAGAAGTAGAGGTGGGTATATTATTTGGGGGATATTGGCTGATAAATTTGATGTAACACTCTGGCAGACCTTTAAAATGGATGATCAAAGTTAAATAATTTGCAGCTGAAAAGACTCTGTAGGGTTGTGTAAGCCTAGAAGGATGTATACAGAATGTTAGGAGGCTTTATCTCTGAGAGGATTTAGGGATTAAGACTTTGCTGATACAGACTTTATTATTTTTCCGTAATGAACTTGGGTTATATGTTTTAAAAAAGGGACATAAAGCAGCTACTTGCCAACTTGTAAACAAAAAACGTAATACCAATTTTATGTAGTAAGCACCAGCAAGAGAATACATAGAGCAGCCATACCAAATTCACCTAACTTTGGGGTGGGTGAGGGGGGTAAGGTTTTCAGATTAGTGGGTCAGAAGAATGTTGTGAAAGGTAAAGGTGGTAGGGTCTTTATATGGGACAGAGTTTCCCCAAATATTCCAACAGTGAATAGAGAGATGTTGTCTGGACAATAGTACATCCAGATGGTTACAGAACTAGTGACTCAGTATTGGTATGTGTGAATATTTCATGAATGGACCCACAGAAGCCTGGATAGAAATCTCTAGAATCGTGGGTGCTGTCCTTGGTTCTGATCCATTTAACATGTTTGCCAAGAACTTGGGATAAAGACTTACTGCATTTGACCATCATGCAGATTTTTGGTGTGGCATACCCAGTCTTCTGGAGGATAGAATCAGAATTCTAGAGGCTGACATGGAAGGGTCAGATCAAGCTTCAAAGGTGAATTATAGCAAGGATGACTACAAATTCCTGCATGAAGCAGGAATTCATCTTTCCATTAGCTATACAAATATAGAACAGGGGGAGGGATTTTTTAAAAAAATAGGTATTGTTGGGGAACAGGCCTAGGAATTTATTTTAACTTACTGCCATCTTAGGAATCTACCGTGATAGGACTAGTAGATAAAGGCAATGTAGTCTTTGCACCAACTGTAATATAATGACATGTACAAGAAAAGATCGTGGTCAGTGTAGTCTTCACGATCAGATCAGAGCTTGGGTATTAGCTCTAGACTAGAGTAGGACAATTAGTTTATGAAAGGCTTGTAAACCACAGTCATCAGTTTAAAGTGTCATTCTCAGAGTTGAAGACAACATTAGTTTGTAAAGCATTTTAATGCATCATTTCATTTTGATATTTCCAAAATAGAGATTATCTCCATCTTATACAGAATAGAAAGTTGAAAGACTTAGCAGCACCAAGTTAGTGCTGCTATATGGCTTCTATTTATCTTGAAAAAGAGAGCAAATATTAATCCTGTATGGTGTTTTGTTGTCTTTAAAATCTTTTCATAGAATTCTTTTATTTGATTCTTACTGGTCATGTGAGAAAGGACAGTGGTTACTGGTGATTACCATTTTGTAGCAGTAAAAGATCAAGGGCCCGTTAGGTTATATTTCAATATTTGTTTCATGTCAAAGAAGTGCTACATGGGGAACCTAGACTTGAAATTGAAATTTTCTGCCTATCTGTTTAGTGTTCTCACCACTGTAGTAGGCTTGGGCTTTATTTTTTGTAGCTACAGGGGACTTGCCTAGAACCACAGGCTGGGAGTTTGCAGGTGGCCACAGTGTTGACCATGGTGATTTCCTTACTGGATGGCAGTGTCAGGTGGACTCTGAATCTTGGTTGTCTTTGGGAGGAACCTTTCGTGGTGTGGGATGAGCCTCTTGAAGAATTTGTAGACATGTATGGGTCTTGCTTTTGAGGATTTTACCCCCATAAGGAGATGAAGAAGTGATTGACAAAAATACAACTAAGGAGACCTGACTTTAACTCTTAACTTTTCATCAGCTTTTTAAGCTGTGTCAGTGTTTCACTTTTTTTGTCTCCTTGGCTCTGAGGGAGTCACGTAGGTCACATATTAAGAGGATGATTTGTTAGGAGAGACAGTAAGTCAGAGGGGAAAGGAGCAAGAGATCAGAGTTGCAGTCTAGGCTTTATTACTCTATAGTTGTGAAACCTTGCGGACTTTACCTCTCTGTGCATCATATGTAAAATTTGAGGAATTGCTATCCTGTAGTAGTTTTGTAAAAGGGTTGTGTAAAAGCAAAAAATAGAAAACTGTCCAGGATCAGTTTTTACAGTCAGGAACTGTTGTGAGAGAGAGAGAGAGAGAGAGAGAGAGAGAGACACACACACACACACACATTTTTTTTTAAAGTAAGTTCTATGCCAGACATCAGAGTTGAACTCGGTGACCCTGAGATCAAGAGTGTGTGACTACCCACCAAGCCAGCCAGGCACCCTTCCCTCCATTGTTTTACTTTAAAAACTCAGAACCAAGAAGAAGCATATGTGTTTATGTACTCATGCACTTGTATATCCGCAGAACTTTTGCTGTTACTCAAGTATGTTACCTGGTTTAGGATTTCTTTATTCCTTTTCCCTTTACAGGAATTGTGACTGGTACATTTCCCATCTCCCTTCCCATTCCTTCACTGCCTTTTCTATTTTGTAGAGCAAGGCTTAGACCACATAGCAGAAAACATTCTTTCTTACCTGGACGCCAGGTCTCTGTGCGCAGCAGAGCTGGTATGTAAAGAATGGCAGCGAGTGATCTCTGAAGGAATGCTTTGGAAGAAGCTGATTGAACGAATGGTGCGCACTGACCCCCTATGGAAGGGGCTTTCAGAAAGAAGAGGATGGTAAGTTCTTGGATTGCTTGTCTCCTTGGTAAAAGCTTCTTGGACATAGGGTCAGTTCAACCACCCAAATAAGTAGTTATACTTGCCAAATGTGTTGGCCCATTTTCAACAGGTAGGAAAGAGGAGTGTTCTGGAGTGGTGGCAGGGGGTAGATGGATGGGTGGGAGTTAAAGCTGTTAGAAGACTTTCTTTTGCAATGCATATTTCCTTTACAAGTATTAACCACTAGGAAGTAGTATATAGTTTGAATGAGTAATTTGGCTTTGCAAACCTATTTATTTATTTATTTTTAGACTTCTGTATTTATGGTTTTCCTTTCACACTATTCTTAGGTGATGATACTATTAGCAAGAGATAGATAAGAAAAAAAGAAAATATGAGAAAGTCAAATAATGCCATTTGCTATTTGTCACTGCTTCTGATTAAAGATACAAGAAGCACAGTGGGCAGGAGTTTTCAGATAACCCATTAACTTACATACAGCTTTATAACTTTGTACATCCACGTAACCTGGTCCACTTAGCACAGGGAGAGTGTTACAGGTGAAGTATAGGTCGCTATGTGAGTGAGGGTTAGGGCTGTATATTCTTCAATGGAGGAAGTTTGATGTGAACCAAGTAAGGTTTTTCCCAAAGTTACATTAGCATTTTTTATTAAATTGTAGAATGGAAGGCAATTTTGATATGTGTTGGGTGTCCAGAAAATAAAAGGCCAGAATTATGATACAGGGCTGGAAATGAAAGTATGCTCATGTCTAATGTGTGAATTTAACGGTCAGAAACCCTGCTTTTGAGCTGTTAAAGTTCAGTGCAAGTCAAAAGTCTTGAAAGATACAGTATCTTTGTAAGCATCATGTTTAAATAAAATTCACCCTTTTATGTGCAAAAATGTAACATCTGTTTGTTTTTATTTGCCAGGGATCAGTACCTGTTTAAGAACAGACCTACAGATGGCCCTCCCAATTCATTTTATAGGTCGTTATACCCAAAGATTATCCAGGATATAGAGGTAACTTAATGATTTATCAGTTTTATGGGCTCTTTGTGTCTTGTTCTCAACTTTTTATGTTGCCTTAGAGTGTTTTTTGATCTAAAAACATGGAGCTAGTAATTTTTTTAAAGTTGAACTCTTGAAGCAAATGTGTCATAATCAGTGTATAATCTGCAGCCATTCTTCACAGTAGATAATGCCTTTTAGTAAAAATGATCTAATTTTCCTGCAACATGAATTACGTCTGTGAGGTTGTCAGTTAATTAAAACCTGAACCCAAAGTCAGCTTTTTATTCTAATTTGATAAATTTTCCAAAATCCAAGGCACGGTTTTTCAGGTCAACACTTTTACATTTTTGAGCCATCTCGAGGGAACTGGAGAAGGCACAGTCTCAGCTTCCTCTGTAAATTTCCCATAACTTTTTTCATAAAACTGACTCAAATATGATTCTAAGCAATAGTTAAGTAGGTTATAGAGTAAATTATGCTTCTGGATTTTGGATGTGAGTGTAACTTCACCAGACCAGTAAAACTCTGTAAACTTGATGAGAAACATTGGAGATGTTTGATATTATTCATGTGTTCTAATTAGTTCAGTTTTATTATTTAGCCCTTTTCCTTGAACCAGGAAAGACATGCACAGGCATTTCTCATTAACTCTTTCACATGTGTTTGTGGCAGGTCTCGGTTACTTCACTATTTCCTCCTTGGCGAAAAGCTTAGCCTATGCTGGGCAGTGCTGTATCACCCATAAAGTTATACTCAGTTTCCCAAATGTGAAGTAATCCTCTCCTCCAGGTGATGGACATAAAAGTTATTGTGCCAAAATTCATTATTGGAGAAACATGTGCCTTTTGGGGAGTCCCCTTTTCCCCCTTTAAGGCAGATGTGAACTGATGGAATCATTAGGTTAATGGTAAATCTCAGTGTGACTCGAATATCATATTTAAAACACAAATCCTTGTCTTAAGTATACAGCTCCTTAAAATGAAAAGTAAAGTAATCTCTTAGGGAAAGCTAAATAATAGAAAACTTCTGCTGACAAATCATAAAGTTTGGGAATTAATTGATCCGTTGGCAGCTCAAAATTTAGAATAAATTGCTCCTACAGTGTAGGAGCTGAGACAGTGTTAACTTGAATTTTACACTGGGGTGTGTGTGTTTCAGGGGATAGGGGCTGTCTCTTACTCTGAGATAGTTGTGCTCAGATATTGCTTGTGCATATATATTAGAAACTATTACCTTTTGCCTTTTTTCCCCCCAACTGTTCTTTATAGAGCACCTCCAAATTTCCTCGAGTAGTTTTAGCAAGTCCTTTGTTATGAGAAGGACGATGTTTAAAGTCAATATTAATAAATGAGAACTCTGGAAGAACTTTGATCAGGTTGAAGATTTTGGTGACATAGGGTATTTTATTTAATCCTCATGAGTGCTGTTTTAATCGATAGTATGAACTCAGTATTCTGCAGCATGATAGTGTGTGACACCACCTACCATAACCATTTCCTCAGGCTGAAATAATACTTTAAAGTTAGTGGAGGAGGCAGATGTGAGGGAAATGGAGCTGTGGGGGAAAACCCCATTTGATACAAAACCTCTACATCATGGTGGTCTACCCGGTGATTCTTAAACTGTGGTTTGGGAAAACCCACTGGTTGGCCACAAGAGTCTCCTTCAGATTTTTGTGGGCTAGATCTCTTAGTGTAAGGGATAATGTTTTATACTTTGGTATATTCACTAATAGTAGTAATAATAAAAGATAATGTGTCACACTTGTGCTAGATACTTTGTGAAGCATTTTATAATACACTTTTTCATTTAACTCTGAATACCTTGAAAGGTAGGCCATGGTCTTATTTAAAGTTAAGGAAACTGAGATACTCAGCAGGGTTAAATAGCTTGCCCCAGATCACACAGCTAGTGAGTAACAGAGTCTGTGATCAACCTTATATTCTTCTGTACTTAGTACAGCTTTCTGTATTATGGATTACTGGTACCTCATCAAAACAGAGTTCTTTACCTCTGTTTTGGGACTATGTTTTACTCTGTCTAGGGCAGACGCACATGTAGAGTTGGGTCAGTGATCTGTGGATCAAACAAATGGAGACTCAGGGGCTTGCCTTGTGACCCTATGGCTGGTATGAAACTCTTCTGGCAGAATATAATAATTACTGTACCCGCTTTTGAGCCTTTGCAGTATACCATGAACTGGGTTGGGTGATTTACATAGATTATTGCATTTGATTCTTACAAGGTACATATTATCCCCATCTGTAACAAGGGGAAACTAAGACTAAGAGAAGACATGGGAATTTAACGGAGACCTGTCTAGCTTTAGGCTTAGTGTTATTGTTTGTCATTTTCAAAGTTGGAAAATTCAGGAAGTGAAGGAGAAAGAGGTATGTTGTTGCATGCCTGTGGACTTTGCAAGGTGCTCTTCTCTTCTTTCCCAATGGTGTGAGTACTTACCATCCTTGAAGAAAAGGTATGAGTTAAGATAAGATTAATTGGTCTGTTTTAGTTCCAGTTATGGGAAAGGTAGTACTTCAAAGGGTTTTAAGCACGATGCCAAAAGATAAATTACAGCCCGAGTGCTGAGTGGATGTTTGTGCCCCTCTGCCCAGTTGCCCATACACAGCTGCAGAGTCTCCGTGTGGTTCCCATGGGCTATGCAAAGTTGCCAGTTCACAACACCTTTTTCTCTTTCTTTTTCTTGCTGTGCTTTGACAGCTCTGTTTTATGTACTTCCTCCTGTCATCTGTCCATTCCCGGATTTGACTTTGATGAGCAGATGACTTTCACTTTCACTTATGAGAAATTAGTTAATATTTAAGAAAAAAGTAGCGAATCTAGTTTAGTGAGGCCAATCCCCATTATTCGGGAAATGAAGATGTGAAAGATGAAGTCTGGGGAGAATAAACAAGTATTCTTAGCTTTCTGCAAAGGCTCATCTTTCATGGGTGTTCTTGCCACACAGAGAGAAGAGAGGGTTTAGAGTACCTCTGAGGTGAGAAAGAATTCCTGGGAAACCTGAGGCACATTCCTAAAGGAAGCAGCCATGTTTCCTCTACTATCTAGAGTCTCAGTTATTCTTCTTGTTACTGGTGAGCTTACTATTAGGTACTTTGCTACAGTGATTTAATTTAACCCTCAAAATTTCAAAACAGATTCTTAGTCCAAAGCTCATGCTCTTTTCATTCTACCAGCCCTCGCCCACTCCCAGGCATCTCTCAGGAGAGAGATGGAAGTTATTATAATAGACTCCAGTCAATCAGAATTCTGTGTCTTGAACTTGGATTTTTTTCTGTTGCCATCTTAGAGTAGTGGCAAACTCTTTAATGGAATATGTCTTTTCCCTCTTTTTATTCACTGGATTAAAGTCTTTGAAGCACTCTCCTTGGAATAGACCACTGGTAAGATGATGTTGTGTTGTATCGCACCTTTTAATAAACCACATTTTATTCAGGGAAAGTGGGGAGCTTTTTTGTGGTTTGCAAACTTGATATTAATATTGTCCTGACTAGAAAATGCTGAAACTTGCCCACCCACCCAGTTGTGTTTAGGCTTCTAAAAATAATGTTATTCCTCCATACTCGGACATCTGTTTTCACTCAATTGCCAATTTAAATGCCGCTGTATACTCTGTGTATCATGGCTACTTTCCCAGTATTTTGAAAATTTGCACAGGGTAAGGGGATTTTACAAGTTCTCAAAAACACGAAATATTCCTCTAACAGTAGCCGTATCCCATGATGTCTAAGTGAAATGGCTGGTATCTGCATAATTAAAGAGGTGCACCTGTGTATGCCTTGTATCCCTGCCACTGGTGTTCATAGTTGAATTGCACTGAAAGGCTTAGCCTCTTCCTGGGAATGGTTAGGGAGGGCTCAGGGCTACCAGCATGAAATATCAGCCTAGACGGAGACAGCCATTCCTGACATTTTGGTGAGAAGATTTTTTTGGTCATGGCCTACTCCTTTTGGTCCATGTTCTCCGCAAACAAGGGAGAGCATCACTGGTATCATTTGAGGCATTGTGATGAGCATTTACATGTGTGATCTCATTTGATCCTTACATCAGTTTTGAGGAAGTAGATACTATTTTTCCCATTTTTACAGAGGAGGAAACTGCAGCTCAGACTGTCCCAGCTCATTTGCCAAAGCTGCTAACTGACTTAGGTATTTTCTATACCACAGTGGGCTGCCTTCCATTTTTAAAGGCCTAGTATGTATGTATGTATATATGTATGTATGTATGTACTTTGAAAAGACCTGGCTTATAAGCATTCTAGTAAGAGTTGAGGTCATCAGATATCATGGTAGGTAGTATTTTGGGCAGGCATAGCCCAGCAGCAAGTGCCTCTTTCTTTTGTGGGTAGCCTGCGGAATTGAGAAGAGTGAAGTCTTAGGCATTACGTGAGATTGGTGTACAACAGAGCGATCACCTCCCTGAACTGGTTTAGTGTCTCTTTCCTGGCATTTTGAAACAAACTACATGTGTTTCGGGATTCAGGAACCTAAGCCCTTTTCTTTTAAAATTCAGAATTGTATTTTAGAAAATTAGTCTCTTTTCTGAATGTTGAGAAGCTAAGCAGTTTCCTATTTCTTAACTTCCATTCAGCTTAGAACAAGAGCCTATTATCTAGCAGAGCTTTTGAGAGGTCCTCTGCTGCTTGTTGGAGGGCCAGAGATAAAGGGTATGGCTCAGCCTTTCACATCAGGTGGTAGTCTCTGTCCAGACTCCCCGGGACTCTCCGGGAATGTGTGCATCCCAGGCTGACTACTGCTTCAGCCCAGCTCATCTTCAGTCCTTTCTGCTGTATGTTTAGGTTTTTAGGTCTAGTAAAGGACTGTAATCAAGTCCCCTAGTTCTAGAAAACATTTCCAGGAGAGGGGGAAACTCTTTTTGTTATGGGGATTCCTCCACTTCCACTTTTTACATTAAATTATTTTTTTCTGTCTCCCATGTGATAGGATAGTCAGTATACTTTTCCTTTGCATTGAAACATATAAGAGCTACTTCAGTAATATCTTAAAGCGATTATTTTATAATTGAAAACAGCTATATGAATTTTAAAAATAACCCGATATGTATATGTAAGATACATTACATAGTCAGCTTTGTAATACTTTGGGTTTATATGGAGTCATGCATTCTTCAGCAACTCTGGGCCCTCGTAGGGTGTGGCCCGAACATCAGTAACCACGGCCAGGGTCTCTGGCCACGAATAAGACTTGTAATACAACTGTCTCCTAAGTCACTTTTCCTGGTATGCTTAACTTGCTGAGGTGGCTCAGGCACTATCTAAAAATATGTTAGTTCTCTAAATGACTTTAGGCATTGAGTTCAGTTTAAGGAAGTCTTTTTTTCTGGACCCCTTTTCAAAAAGTTGCTTATACATAACTATCTATTTTCTATGTCAGTAGCGGTAGCAGAGGTGGGGTGAGTTAATTTGGGGGGGATTTTGGAATGAGCCTTTATTTCTCACATTTTACAAACTTACTAGAAATGATGAAGCTGCCTGAGAAACTCTGTCTTGGTAGCAGATGGGCAGATGAGCATTCTCTCGCTCCTGGTGTCTCCATGGCCCCACCTTCATCCCGGTGGGTGTTAGAAATAATGCGGTCCTGCCCTCTCTCCGGGTTGTACATAGGCGCTCCTTGAGGGCAGGGACTAGATTTCCAAGCTTCTGTGCTAAGTACGAAGGCCACAAATGATGAAACATTTTCCTTTTTTGGCACATGTATATCACCATCCTCCAGCCTCCATTTCTTTTTCTGTGAAATGAGGACAGTAATATCGGCTGCAGAGTTGTGACGATTAAATTAGCTATAAAATGTTTAAAACACATAGCAGTACCTGGCACATAGCATTCAGTAGATTTTAACATTTTAGAGCACACAGAAGCATACTGCCTTCAACATAGAGGAAACAATTCGTTAGATGTTAGCAGAGCCAGCAACTAAGTGCTTAATCGTGAATGAAGATGAGATTTGTCACCTTTCTTCAGCAAGCAACTAATTAAATTTTTAGCTACTTAGATAATTAACTACTCAGAGATAATCTTTCAAACCATATTCTGACCTCAGGTGTGACCAGTTACTTTAGTCCAAACGGTTTGCTCCCTAATTTCCAGCATTTGAAGTTTACACTTTGGTTGTTCTTCATAGAAATATTGTGTCCTTTGATCCTCAGAATGCCTCATATCCACTACCAAGGTCAGGTCTTCAAGTGCTCTGGGTATGGCCCACCTTCTCATTAAACTTTGGCCACTAGAGGGGCGCCTGGGTTGCTCAGTCGGTTAGCGGCTGCCTTCGGCTTGGGTCATGATCCCAGAGTCCTGGGATCAAGTCCTGCATTGGGCTTCTTGCTCAGCGGGGAGCCTGCTTCTCTCTCTGCCTCTGCCTGCTTGTGCTGTCTGTCTCTCTGTCTGATAAATAAATAAATAATCTTAATAAAACAAAAAACATCTTTGCCCACTAGTGTGAAACCATAGTACTGTTTATCTCAGTAAGTGTCCTACAGCACTTAGAATTTTAATCACTCATTTGGCACTCATATTTTATCTGGAATTGTTACTGATCTGCTCTGTGTTCACTGCCTCAGTAGCTAGGACTATACTTCTCTATAGACACTGCATATTTTAGTGGAAAACATGGACTATGTGTCAGGAAGAACTAGGAATGATTTCCAGCTAGTCCAGCTACTAGTTTTGTGGCCTCAGGAAATTAAACTCTTTCCTTGTTTGTAAAAGGGAAATAACATCCTTCCAAGGTTAATGTGTGGATCATTTAGCCAAATAAACATGTTTAGAGTATATCCAGTTCCAGATGCCCCTGTCCCTCAAGTGGTAGCTCCCTTGAAAGCAGTATGCTTTCTGTTCTTCTCATCCCCAGCGCCTAGCGCGGTCAGTATTAGGGGATAACGTAGCATCTCGGTAAATGTTGCAGGAAGGATGAAAGAATGGGAATCCAGGGTGGAAATGTGCCATTCTTATTCTAAAGGACCTTTCAGTGTGGTAGAAGATTAAAAGTAGATATGAAATGTGCTATGTGCTATGGTGAGTGCTCTGAAGTGTGTAAACCTGGTGATTCACAGACCTGTACCCCTGAGGCTAATAATACATAATATGGTTATAAAAAATTTTTAAAAAGTATTTAAAAAAGTAGATATGAAATAAAATTCTTTCTGTAGTAGTTGGCATGTAATGTTTATTCAAGATCTTTTCTCGATGATGAAGACACTGCTTTGAATAGATACATAGATTGTCAGTATATGCTTAATGTTGGTGGTGGTCTTTTGACAAATATTTTAATTGGCATTAGAGAGTGACCCTGTGAGTTACTGTTTATTTGTATATTTTGGGTGCAGAAGGCATTCTTTAAACATAATGAGTTCTGTCTAGGCCTTTTTTTTTCTTTTTTTTCAAACCCAATTCAAACTCATTGGAAATCCTATGACGGTTGCCAGACAGTCAGGGGAGCGTTTGAGAAAAAACACTGTTGGGCTAATGTCTTACTTGGAAAAGGGTATGATTCGTATCCACAGACAGTTATGCAGACCAAAATGGGGTATCTGGTATGCTGTTCCTGGAAGCAGCACTAAAGTCTAAAGCCTAATAGAATAGTTGATTCATAAAAACTCATCCGTTTCCTCCTTTTCCCTCCAGACTATAGAATCTAACTGGCGGTGTGGACGACACAACTTGCAGAGGATTCAGTGCCGCTCTGAAAATAGTAAAGGTGTCTACTGTTTACAGTATGATGATGAAAAAATTATCAGTGGCCTACGAGATAATTCTATTAAGGTAAATGACTGTATTTTGTATGTTTTATTTTTAGAATTGTGGTTATGTGTTAGACACTAGATCACCAAATCTCTCCCTTTACTCCAGATTGTATTTTTATCTGTTCCACTCCATCTTGGCAGCTGTCAGTGTGGTTCTAAAAAACTAGAGCCAGAGTATTTCCCTATACTAACACCAGACCCCTGGATTGTCTCACTTCTTATCCTTCTCTAAGCACATTCACATTCTGTATTCTGTGTTTAGGTACACATTGAAAATATCTCAGTATCACAGCACTCTTGCTGACTTTGCGAGCTTGTGGAAGTGTTGCTAACTTGCCTGTAAATCACAGTCATTACCTTTTATGGGTTCTGACAAAGGCTCAGTTGATAGCACAAAAGAATGATAGAGCAATTTATATTTGTATGTTTTAATTCACTTTTCAATAGTAGATAAACTGGATCATTTCTCCATGTTTAATGTTTGGCAGCTGATCTGACAGATTTTGTTTTACACTGTTTGTAGCTTATTTTCTCATATTTAAGAAAACATGTGGGGTTTTTTTTAACTGTTTTTTTTTTAAGTTATAATTTACATACAGGAAAATTCGCTCTTTTTGGTGTAAAGTTTTATGAGTTTTGACAAGCACAAAGAATTGAGTTATCATGACAGAAATCAAGATATAAAACAGTTCCGTTGTCCCCAAAAGTTCCCTTATTCAGCCCCTTTGTGTTTTAATTCTTCCCCCCTAGGCGCTGACCTTTTTTTAAAATCTTTTTTTCCTGCTCCTATAATTTTGCCTTTTGGAGAATGTACTATAAATGGACTCACACAGTATGTAGCCTTTTGAGTCTGGCTTCTTATACTTAGCATAGTGCATTTGAGAATCATCATTTAGCAATAGTTGATTCCTTTTTGCTGCCCAGTAGTAACCTGCCTTTTGGGTGTACCTGCATGTGTTTATGCATCTACCTGTTGAAGGACATCAGTGTTTCCAGTTTTCACAATTACAGAATAAAGCTACTATAAATGTGTATGCAAGTTTTTGTGAAAATATACGTTTTCAGTTCACTTAAGTAAAATTATAGGATTGGTATTGTTGATTCATGGTAAGTATATGTATTTCCTGCTAAGAAATGGCCAAACTGGTTTTCAAAGTGGCAATACCATTTTATATTCCTGTCTATAATGTGTGAGAGTTCCCTTTTTATGCAACTTTGGCAGCCCTTGGTATTCTCAATTTTTTTCCTTTTATATTTACCATTCTAATAGGTATGTAGACACACCTCTGTTTTTGGTTTAAATGTACATTTCCCCAGTTTACTTTAAATTTTATTTATTTGACAGAGAGAGATCACAAGTAGTCAGAGAGGCAGGCAGAGGGAGAGGGGAAAGTAGGCTCCCTGTTGAGCAGAGAGCTCCATACGGGGCTTGATCCCAGGACCCTGACATCATGACCTGAGCCAAAGGCAGAGACTTAACCCACTGAGCCACCCAGGCATTCCTCTTTTGTCCATTTTTAAAATGGCTTCTTTGTTTTCATATTGTGCCTTGAGAGTTCTTTGCATATTCTGGACACAAGTCCTTTTTTAAGATATGTTTTACAAGTATTTTCTTCCAGTCTTATTTTTTTTTCATTTTTTCAAGGATATCTTTCACAGAGCAGAAGATTTTGATTTTGATGCAGTGTCGTGTACCATTTTTTTCTTTGATGGGTTATGCTTTTGATGTCATCTCTAGGAAGTCTTTCATGGAGCTTTTTGACTCTGTAAATTTATGTCTTTCATTCACCAAATTTCAAAAGCCTTTGGCCATTATTTTTTCACATATTTTTTCTGCACCATTTTCTTTCTGTCTCCTTCTGAGACTCTTAATTGCATAAATACTAGATCTTTTGCTATTGTCTTACATTTTCTCCAGACTTTTCCCCCGCTCTTTTCTGGATAATTTCTGTTGGTCTGTCCTCAAGTTGACTGCATGATATACCTCCTTCTTAGAAATTCATAAGATAGAGTAGCATAGAAAGGCTCTGAGAAAGTCTGTGGTAGAGACATCCAGTGTTTCCCAAATTCCAAAACATACTTGATCACAGAACCCTGTTTTTATGTAATACATATTGATAGCGCTGACAGCCTGTGGCTACAGGTTAATTAGTAATAATTTTGGCAATTATCCTTTAAGAAATAGATAAAAATGGTTTAAAAGGACCTTATCAAAGTATAGGCTGCCCATGGGGTTACATTTCATTTATAGTGGGTGTGTTTCTCAAGAATTCTGTTTATAGAGGCATACCATGTTTAATTTAAAATAGGCATGCATTTGATTTATAAGATGTAAACAGTAGAGCAGAGTTGTGATTTAGAGACATTATCTAGACCAGTGGTTGGAAACCTTTTGTACTTCATTCTGTACCAAGCCTGGATCACTAATCACTCTTTAGAAAAACATTTTTTTAAAAGTAGGCTCCACATTGGGTGTGGAACCCAGTGTGGGGCTCAGACCCACGATCCTGAGATCAAGATCCTGAGTTGATACCAAGAGTTGGACCTTAACTGACTGAGCCACCCAGGCACCCCACTAATCACTCTTTCAATAACTGGTTCTAATAGGTCAGAAATTAGAAGCAAGCCCTTGCTATTGTAGCAAGTTAAATGTCTGTAGCACTTGTTATATCTTGGCTCTGTGCAGTAAACTTGAGGGACGCTGTAAATCATAATAGTATTATTTTACAAGGGAAGAAACAGGTCCACACAATCTATTTTTAACAATCCAATCTTTAAAAAAAAATTACTTCCCATCCGCCATTATATGGGGACAGTGTTGAAAACTTAGAGAATATTGATTGGAAAGATTAAAAGAAGGGAGAAAAAGAGCATTCAGAGAACAAAATCAATTATTACTAACATTTTCTTTACTTCTCTGTTTTTCTTTTTTTATATACATATTGGTTATTTCACTATATAGATGGCTTTTATTCTGGTTTTTAAAAAAAACATTACTGTACTAAAACATTCTGTTCTCACATTAAAAACTTTTCATAGTTTACTTTGAGATTTTTCTGAAATGTCAAACTTTTTTTATTTTAAAATTTTTGTAAATAAACATAATGGGTTAGGGGTATGCATTTTTGAAGGTTCCTGATAGTGTCACACTGTTTTCCAGAGGGTGAGCCATCTCTTTTCAGAGTTTAAAAATTCCCTTTATAAGGCTGTTAAATATAATGAGTACAGTTACAGGAACAAAGTAATAAGCAAAATAAGTACATCTGTTTTGGAAAATATTCAATATTGCCTCTTCCCTTTTTGTCATTTTCCACCTGTTTTAAGTTTAACTCTTCTTATTTATTATAACACAGGTCTGTTTTATGGTTCAGAGACAAATGCATTTATCAGACTGTGATATACTATGTTGATCTTGTCTCAATAGATTTGGGATAAAACCAGCTTGGAATGTTTGAAAGTGTTAACAGGACACACTGGCTCTGTCCTTTGTCTCCAGTATGATGAACGTGTCATTGTGACTGGTTCTTCAGACTCTACAGTGAGGTGAGTGATTTGGCTTCACTGAACTTACATATCTTCCATGAGAAGACGGAGATTGCACCCTTTTCTGGGATAAGCACACACATACTTTGTGTATGTTTTTATATGCTGTATTTCAAAACCACTTTAGATGTCGGTTTATTTGAACAAACTGGCTGGAAAGCTAACTTTTATTAAGTAGGTCCTGTTCTCATTGCTGTGTGTTACAGAGATGGCAGTGTACTTTCGTATAAAAGCACATGACCTAGTATTAGGCTAGCTTTCTCATGGAAGACCATGCTCCAGAAAAGTCGCCAGCATGCATAGTATGCTTCCTTGGATCCAGTCCTTATAAGCCTGCATCCTTCCTCCTTTGCTCTGCGAACTTGTCCTCTTGGGAGATGGGGTTTACAGAAAAGCTGTAGCAGGAAAGGGCTGCCCCCGAGAGCCCTGTAGGTCATGGATAATCCCCAGTTGGGATGCTGGCTTTGTCCATAAAGCAGTTGGGTAAGTAGATGAGTGTGGAAATTGATAAGATGTCCTGACCTACAGTTTCTAGTTTGCAGTGGATAAATTAGAGACTCAGTGGCCTGTCAAAGGTCAAGAAGAACCTAAAGTTTAGAAGCTCCTCGATTCCCCAGCTACCACGCTGCCTTCCCCCTGTCACCTAAGACTCCCTGCAGAGCCCATCTCCTTGAAGACTCATTTTGTTGTCCTCAACATGAGCTTACAAGCACTGTGCCTGAATACTTGATGCTAAATAAACCTAAACCTGGGAAGAGCCAGGATTGGCCTTCCTTTTTTGAAACCCTCTCAGTACTTCTCAGCAGATAGAATAATTGCTTCTGGGGGCTCCTTTTAAGCATGATCTTAGGTGTCAGATCCTAGTCACCAAATACAAGTGAAGCTTAACACCTCCCCAGCCTACTACTAAGAATGGGCACAGGACACACATGCTAGCCTCTTTTCCTGGTTGTCTTAACAATGCCACATTGGGCTTTTCTGTTCTCATGCAGAGTCTGGGATGTGAACACGGGTGAAGTTCTCAACACGCTGATCCACCACAATGAGGCTGTACTGCACTTACGCTTCAGCAACGGACTGATGGTGACCTGTTCCAAGGACCGCTCCATCGCTGTATGGGACATGGCTTCTGCCACTGATATCACTTTACGCCGTGTCCTGGTTGGCCACCGTGCTGCTGTCAATGTAGTAGACTTTGATGATAAATACATCGTGTCTGCCTCTGGTGACAGAACCATCAAAGTGAGTGTCTTCAGTCATAACTCTCTTTATTCCTGTCCCTATTAGAATACAGAAAAAGTAGAGGTGGCTTTTACCAAGCTGGTACCTGGCAAGATCTCTATTCTCCTCCATTTGTGCTTGATCCCTTGTGCTTCTGGAATCACAGGCAAGGTAGGAGGAAAGGGTCATGGGTCCAGGATACGGAGGAGCCCTCTACTGCATGAAACGACACTGTTGGTCATGTTTTGAAGGGAAAGAAAACTAATCTGTGGCTTGTGTAGTGGGGTGCTAGGAGCTTTTCATTACTAATGTCAGTCCATCTTTCTGGCACTCTGTTGAGGCAGGTATAGCCTCCATTTTACAGAGGGGCCTCGGAGAGTGGAGTGGAGAACTGGGCTGGAGACCACACAGCAAGTTAGTGGCAGAGCTGGGATTTGATGTATTCATTATTCACTTAATTTGGAGAACCTGCCATGCCATAGACTCTGGGCTGGGTGCTGGAGATACAGTAATGTGTAAGGCACACCTGCCATTGGGAAGCTCAGCGTGTGGTGGGTAGCTGGCATGAGATGAGCGGCTGTAGTCTAGGGCGGTTCGTGGGATGTGGTAGATGCACTGATTGCAGTATCCGTATTAACTTTTTTAAATTTTAGCTTCTGTTTTTATAACAACTTTATTGACATACAATTCATATACCATAAGATTCACCCTTTAAAACATGCAATCCAGTGGCCTTTAGTATAGTCACAGTGTTAGCCATCACTAGTTTCATAACATTTTCCTTGCCCTCTGTAAAAACCTCATACCTGTTCACAGTCAGCCCCTGTTCTCTTCTCCTGGTCCCTGACAATCACTTATTTACATTTTGTCCATGGACTTGCCTCTCCCCCATTTCATATAAATGTAGTCATACAATATGTGGCCTTTTCTGTCTGGCTTCTTGCACTTAGTAGAGTGTTTTCATGGTTCACCCATGAATATTGTAGCATATATCAGTACGTCATTCATTCTAATGACTGAAGGAAATTCTGTTGTGGATGTACCACATTCTGTTTGTCCACTTCTCAGTTGATGGAGATCTTGGTAGTTTGCATTTCTTATTTGTTACGAATAGTGCTGCCATAAGCATATGTGTGCAAGCTTTTGCACAGACATGCATTCTTAATTCTCTTGGAAAGTAACTCTGGGTTTCACATTTTGAGGAACTGCCAAACTTTTTTCCAAAGTGGCTGCACCATTTTAAAATCCCACCAACAATGTGTGAGTGTTTGGATTTGGCTCAGAAAACCTTTTTTATGAGCAGCACTCATTAGCATTCTAGTGTCTACTTGCTAGCCCCACAAATCACAAAGGTGGCATCAAACTTTAGATTGAGTGGTCTGGAAGCTGGACAAGTAGGGTTTGTATGTAGTGGTTCACACACTGCTCAGTCACACCAATTGGAACGAGATCACCGCCTGGAAGTTGAGGGGGTTTGGGCCTTTTTACAAAACAGCTGTTGCATAACATCAGCCTGGAGAGTGTCTCCATATCCTTGCCAGCACCTATTATTGTCTGTCTTTTTTATTACAGCCATCCTAGTGGTTGTGCAGTGGTTTCTGGTTTTGCTTTCCGTTTCTCTAGTGACTAATTATATTGAGCATCTTTTTCAGTGCTTTGTGGCCATTTTTATCTTCTTTGGAGAAACATCTATTTAAAACCTTCGCTAAAAATTGGATTATTTGTTTTTGGTTTTTTTATTGTTTAGTTGTAAAAGTTCTTTATATATTCTGATTACAAGTGCCTTATCAGGTAAATGGTTTGCATATATTCTCTTCCATCCCATGGGTTCTCTTTTCATGTTCTTGATGGTGTCTTTTGAAATATAGACGACTTTAATTTTGATGAAGTCAGTTTATCAATTTTGTCTTTTGTTGCTTGTGCTTTTGTTGTCATGTCTAAGAAACCATGCCTGATCCAGGATCACAAAGATTTACTCCTGTGTTTTCTTCTGAGAACTTCATAGTTTCAGCTCTCACATTTAGGCCTTTGATCCATTCTGAATTAAATTTTTTGTGTATAGTATGAGTTAGGGGTCCGACTTCATTCTTCTGCATGTAGATATCTAGTTATCCTACTCAACTACAAATGCAGCTGGTAAAATAATTCAGGGCACTTTGGTTGCTTTGCGTCTCCTTATTTGGCTTGTAATATATTAAGTGTGTCTGTGAACATCTAAGTCTTGCAGATGGTTTCACAAAAGAGGGATTATTTATTCCACATACATAATATTAGGAATGATGTGTCAAAACAAATGGAGCTGTTCAAGGAACTATGCTGGAAAAGAGGAGGATGTGAAAGGTGAAACTTTTTCACATCAGTTACATTGGATTTGACATGTCAGCTGGCATGAAAACATAAGATCTGGCCCACACTCTTCCTTCTAGGCAAGTAAATGTCTGAACCATCCAGGAGATGTTCTCTTTGTGAATATCTCAAGGTTTGGAGACTTCACAGCTTCCCTCTGTGTTTCGTTCCTGTTTCATCACTCCACAGCCAAGAAAACTTGTTTGCTGGCCAATCTGTCCCCCAGCCTCCGTACCATATTTTATAGTCAAGTATTTTGGTCATTCTTAGAAGCTCTTGTTTTTGTTTTTGTTTTTTTTAAGATTTTATTTATTTATTTGTTAGAGAGAGAGAGCGAGCACAGGCAGACAGAGAGGCAGGCAGAGGCAGAGGGAGAAGCAGGCTCCCCGCCGAGCAAGGAGCCCTATGTGGGACTCGATCCCAGGACGCTGGGATCATGACCTGAGCCGAAGGCAGCCGCTTAACCAACTGAGCCACCCAGGCGTCCCAAGAAGCTCTGATTTTTTTTTAAAAAAGGTGTATTATGAGGGGACTTTTCTGCATTTATTCTTAAAATATTGCTGATCTGTTCTACAGGTCTGGAGCACGAGTACCTGTGAATTTGTTCGCACTCTGAATGGACACAAGCGAGGCATCGCCTGTCTCCAGTACAGGGATCGGCTGGTTGTTAGTGGATCATCAGATAATACCATACGGTGGGTAGAAGTTGGTGTGCTGACAGGGCAGGCCAGGTTTTGCCATACTTTTGACTCCTCTCCTGGCCCTGACGTTTGAAAGACTCCGAGCCTTTGGAGATAGATACTTCAAATAAGAGAAACCTGTATTAATCTCTTTGGCTCTGCATATTGAAGCGGGTAAACTGATTCCCCCAAAACATGTGTTTTAGAACCTCTTCCACCCAAGCTCCCTTAATACCAGAGCCCCACAGAACAGAGGACGCTCTGGCCTGACTCTCTATTCTCCCTTGCCTGTAGCTCCTATCTCCCTTGCTAACAGCTGGGAGGAACGTACTTTATATATCTGTCTCATGCAAAGCCTGTGCTGCAGAATCACCCACTCCTGTCTTATCTTGTGTTTTATCTCCCTTTTTCCCTTCCAACACTCAGTGACCTCACTTTCTAATAAATATGACTATCCTTGTATTAATTAAGAACTTCCCTTCAGTATCTGTTTACCAATTCTTAGTCATTTTCCCATTATGTTAACATATACCAGTAGCTTTTTTTATAATCAGATTGTTTAATGTTTGGGCAAAATAAAGATTGGTTTCAAGATAATTTTTAAAAGAAAGAAGGAAGGAGGGAATGAAACCACAACAATAGAGCTGATACTGCTGTGAGTTTTCTTTTATCGTTTTAAGTTTTAAGGTATTAGAAAAGTCAAGTGAGAACCTGAATCTTGGTACTTTGTATTACTTAACTATTTCTGGAGTAGACAGTCCTTAACTTTCTCACTGGACTCTCTGAGGTTTTACAGAGTAACACTGTATGTTTCCCCCAGGGAGGGGACCCCTTTGGAGTTAGTGGCAGTGCTGAACGGCTCTGTTCACAGTACATGAGAGAAGCCGTCGTCACTGTCACTGATGAGAATATTTAGTGAGGGTTGCTGTGCTAAAATATTCTTGGGGCAGATGGTAAGAGCCTCTGGTGGAGAGGCTGAGAAAAGCTGGTTACGGTATTAGTTTGCTGACTTCATTTTGTACACGTTAGTTTGCTAGGATTTCTTTTTGCAGAGAGTGTAGAAAATCAGTAATAGAAAAATGTAAAAATCTCAGTCTTCAGAATAAATCATACACCAAGAAAAAGGCTGGATGTAGTGTCTGGGTTTATGTTTCTGTGACACTTCATTCATATACCTAATGAGAGGCTCCTACTGTGACCTCCTAACTGGACAAACCCTAGTGTGCAGGATTATTTAGGAAGGAGTGTCCCTAAGCTTCATTTGGAGAGGGAGACCACCATACTGGTCCACTGGTTCTAACTTCAGTGGGTCTCATGGATTCCTGGCCAAAAGTGGCTGGGATGGAAGCCTAACCCTCTGGCTATCCATACCATGTCCTCCCCTGACCCGCCCACATACATGTATTTTCTTCTTTACTGCCTGCAATCCCTGTCTTTCCCAGAAAAGTCCTTGTTAGACCATCTGGCTCCGTGGTTTCATCAATTCAGGTATCAAGAGAGTACCTAGGAACTAAATACAATGGAAGTTTTCTTACTTGTTGATCTTATTTAAATAATAATACGTGTGTATGATTAAAAAAACTGAATGAAAGAAAATACAGTGAGTAAGGCTTCCATACAAATTAGTGTGCTTTTTTAAAAAAAAGTTTTTATTTATTTACTGAAGTAATCTCTACACCCAATGTGGGGCTCAAGCTTACAACCCTGAGATCAAGAGTCAGATGCTCTTCCAACAGAGCCAGCCAGCCGCCCCCCAGATTAGTGCTTTAAAATACACAGATGGGGGGCACCTGGGTAGCTTAGTGGGTTTGGGCCTCTGCCTTCGGCTCGGGTCGTGATCCCAGGTCCTGGGATTGAGCCCCACATCAGGCTCCCTGCTCAGTGCGGAGCCTGCTTCCCTTCCTCTCTCTGCCTGCCTCTCTGTCTACTTGTGATCTCTGCCTGTCAAATAAATAAAAAATCTTAAAAAATAAAATAAAATAAAATACACAGATGGTATAAACGTACAGACATATCTTTCTACGTGGGTAGTGTGGGCTGAGAGTGAGATAGAAACAAAGAAGTCCAGGATCATGAAAATCACATAGGGGACAGGTAAGAGGAACTCAAGGAGAGTGTGAATCATGTGTGGGAGGTTGTTTCACAGAGATCTGTTTGACTTTCCAGGCTATGGGATATCGAATGTGGTGCCTGTTTAAGAGTCCTAGAGGGACATGAAGAATTGGTCCGATGTATCCGGTTTGATAACAAGAGGATTGTCAGTGGGGCCTATGATGGGTATGTATTTCAGAGTTTTCAGTGCACTGCTGTCACTGTATCTAGAGGGTGAACGAGCGCTGTGTATTCAGCAGCCAAATACTTGCGGCTCTGTGTTAGATCCTTTCCGTGTAACGGATGGCAGATGTCACAGATGCTGGATCATGTCCAGGCCCTTGGGCCCGGAAGGATGAGTGGTGTTGCCCTGACTCCTGCAGTAGCTGAGCCTCTGGAACTCCTGTGCTTACACCTTTAACCATTATTGTAAACTGTGGGAGTAGCTTAGGTTGTGCAAGAATTCAGTTCTTTGCCTTAGCCCTAAATTAAGCCAGCTGTGTGTGTGTGCATGCATGTGTGTGTGCCTGTGCACACATGTGCGTGTGCTCAGTGATACATTTCTTTTCCCCTTTTGGTTAATTGAACAAATACTCTTTAAAAAGCCTTATGACTTTTTAAATGAGCAAATGGCAGCTGTAAACCTTTCAAGGTGACCTTATGAATACTTCACTAATGGACTAGTTGGTCTGTGTATGCTCCTATTATTAACTTCCAGCATTTGCTTAGTTTGAAGAAAGGTATCCTTGGAATTTCACAGAGAGCCCTCGCTTCTGTCAGCAGCACCTACTCAGCTCCAGAGAGCCCCCTGAGGAATGAATTTGGTGACATAGATTATCAAGTCAGGAACTGGTTTTAGATAGCCTGAAGTTGTTTTCTTGTCTCCCTTAAAAAATATTTCTTCACAGTTTAGCAATTCTGAGAATGTGGAGGTCCTTATTTTTTCCCAAATCAAGTATAGTTGGTTTAAATAACTTGTAAAAATGTAAGCTTATTCTCCATTTGCTTTTCTGATAGCAACTCAGATGCACTCCTTTCTGTCAAGGAAGTGCTTGGCAGTATATAAAATATTAACTTTTCTATCAATGGCAATTTTTCTTTTCTAGGAAAATTAAAGTTTGGGACTTACAAGCTGCTCTTGACCCTCGAGCCCCAGCAAGTACTTTGTGTTTGCGCACGTTGGTGGTATGTAATCTGTTGAAATGGCAGCGGTTCTTGTGCTGGGGGAGGGCGACCTGCAGATAGCCCTGCCTAGGTGTACCCTAAAAGGGTTGTGTACCTCACAGTATGTCTTCAGGGAAATGCACAGTTTTGTTCATTTTGGTTAGCTAAAATCAGAGCGTAATTGACATTTACATTACAGTGAGCTCTTTCCTAAGGACCATGCACACAACTTAAAATGTGAAAGCAGGTGTCCTCATTTTTAGGTGGATTGGTTTCCTCATAGAGCACAAAGTATTTCCTTCCTATAGATTTGGGAGATTTCGTAATATGGGTATCTGGTTACATTATATTTTTATAATACAGCACATGTTTGTATTATGATGGAATTTCTGTATTGTCTGGACTATTGCTTTGGCATATAAAAATATTTTATTTTTATATGTTATCTTGCTTTAGCAACTTTGGCAGGCTCATTATTTCTAATAGTCTGGTTGCTTTTGTTACATTAATGGGAGACAGTTGTTTAAAAATATCACTAGATTGTTCCTATTTTCAGTAGCTTTACCTTTTATTCCTGTTTCTTTGCTTCTTACAGTGATTAGAGCATGCAGCACTATGGTTAGGGCCATTCTTGTTTTCTTCTATGGTTAGGGCCATTCTTGTTTTCTTCTTGATTTTGATGAGAAAGCTTCTCTTTCACCATTAATTTTGATTTGGGCTGTGGTTGAGATAGATACTCTTGGTACTGTTAAAAATGTTATCCTTCTGGCTCTGCTTTTTACAGCATATCAAGCATGGGTATTTAATAATGTTTTTTACCTTTCCAAGATCCTTGGTGAAGTGAGCATATAGTTTTTCTTCTTTGACATATAAGTGAGCCAGGATCTCAGATACAAAGATTAATTCAAAGAAAAGGCTTAGAAGGAAAAGCCAAAGTAGTTGCTCCTGGGGTTAGGGATAAAGCTCAGTAAGCTCTGGAACATTGGTTAGGAAACAGGGATAAGCAGCTGCATTTCCAGCCTGCGCCAGATCATTGATAGTGAGAGATGAGGGACTGTAAAGGTCTTATTTTACTCATCAAGTTGTTACATTTCACAGGAACATTCTGGACGTGTGTTTCGGCTACAGTTTGATGAATTTCAGATCATCAGCAGCTCCCATGATGACACTATTTTGATTTGGGATTTCTTAAATGTGCCTCCCAGTGCCCAGAATGAGACCCGTTCTCCCTCCAGAACATACACTTACATCTCCAGATAACAGTCTGCACTTTACCCGTTTCAGGTGAGTACCTCCCCTGTTTAACCTTGCTCATTGAATTCACCCTCCCTTTGGGGCCGTGTTGTGATCTGGGTTCCCTGTTCATAGGAACCACGGCAGTTAGTGTTTGTTAGCTGCCTCAGCTTTGCAGAGTTCCACTGTCAGGCTAGATCTTTATGGTCGCATTAAAATGAGGTTGAAATTGGAATCCTGCATATTGTGGGTTTTCACACTGGCAGACAATGTGATTTCCTATTTTTTAAAAGTGTTTTCCTGAATGGTTTCCCAGGTCATATTAATTTAATGCAGGTAAAGTCCTTCAAAATCTGTTTTGGGGTATAGGAATCTCTTCTTTCTCTTTCCTGTTTTTCTGTTCTTTTACTTGAAAAAAAAAAAAATCACCATCAGCCAAACTGGAAATTCTCCCTCTGCTCCCATTATAATCCACCCACAATGACTGTTCACTAGAAGAGGGATGTGTTTGTTGAGAGAGCCCCTAAAACCTGTTTTCATCCATTAGACACAACAGGTACCCTAGAAGCAAAGCCCTTTGCTCTGGTTACAGGAAGACTTAGAGCCATTGTAACCATTGATGATGGCATGTTTTGATTACTAAGGGTGTCCAACCTAGAGGATGAGAAGCCTTACTTGGCTGTGTCCTGGGACCCGATGGCCTTGTTCATCTGGAGCAGTATTTCCAACTCTGAAAATTTTGCAAGGGGGCCAATAAATTCTGTGTACGTGAAACTTTGTAGATGGAATAAATATGTTTGTACCTATCTGTATTACTGTGTATATATGTATGTAAAGACTGATTAATAAAATTTGTATATATTTTAAAATATTACTTAATACTTAGTGGCTCTTTATCATTATATATTTTTCTGTCCATTAAATATTAAAAGTATAAAGAAAGTTTATGTGCAGTATTGTGAAATTCTTTTTGATGAAAAAATAGGGCTCCTAGATCACCAAGTTACCATTGTTTCTAATATTTCTTACTTGAGACTCTAAGATGCAAAACACAGATGTCCAGGAAGTTTGTCTTAAAGGCTCAGCTGACTAGTCAGAGGCCAGATTTGTTTCACTACTTGATTTGATTCCCCTACTGCAGCAAGCTAATAAGAATAGCTTTTGACACTTTTAAATAATGGGAAAAAATTAAAATAAGAATACTATTTCATGACACATGAAAATTACGTGAAATTCAATTCTAGTGTCCATAAATAAAGTTTTATTGTAATAGCCATGCTCATTTGTTTACATATTACCTCTGGCCATTTTCATACTTCATCGGCAAAGGTGAATATTTGCCACGGAGATGATATGGCTTGCAACGTCTAAAATATTTATTATACAGCTTTTTGAGGAAAAGTTTGCTGACCTCCAGTCTTGCCCCTGTGCCATCTATTAGTGATAAACCAAGGGTCTGCGTCAGGAATAGTAAATAAGCTCGCTCTTTTTTTTTTTTAAAGGTTAATATTTTCTTTCTTTTTTTTTTTTAAGATTTTATTTATTTGACAGAGATCACAAGTAGGCAGAGAGGTAGGCAGAGAGAGGAGGAAGCAGGCTCCCTGCTGAGCAGAGAGCCCGATGTGGAGCTTGATCCCAGGGGATCATGACCAGAGCTGAAGGCAGAGGCTTTGACCCACTGAGCCACCCAGGTGCCCAAAATAAGCTTTTCTTCATGCTGGCTGAGTTTGATCAGCAGCACCTGGCTGGAGTCCTGTCTTTGGAAGAATTCTGGGACCCTATGTGAACCCCAGAGGGTTAGGTGCTGTGATGGATTGTCAATGTCTGCCTGGCTATGGGAGGTGAGCAGTAATGACCTATAAGCCACATACATAGCTTCTGTTCCTGGTCCCAAGTGTGTTCATACCATCTCTCATGATAGTGACCATCTGCCTTGCTACTTTCTCTCTGGATAGAGTCTTCATAAGTTGAAAAACCCTTTTGGCAGAATTATTACATTTATTGACTAGAGTCTTAAAATAGATATTAAAGGGAATCACAGAGGAAGAAGGCAAGGATCTCTTGAATGATTGCTCCTCCCCACTTGAACCTTCCTTCCCAGAAATCCTAAGAAAATAGAGGGAAGGAGGAATAGACCCACATGAAAACTGCTTTCCCTCCTGGTCTTTCCTATCCCTCTCCTACTCTCCATTCTGCCCTCACCAAGGATCATCTTAAGCCCTGGGCCTGCCATCCTCTGCCTTACTGGCTTCCTGCTTTCTTCAGGATTAAGGTTCAACTACTTCAATTAGCTGACAGGAGTTTCCGCATCTAGCTGTTACCTTCTGTCCTCACTACCCACCCTCCCCATGTCCCAGTCTCCCATTACTCCTTTCCAAAAACCTAGTGCGGCAACCAGACTGAATTCTATTTTTCCAATTACATTATAGTAGTGCAGACCTCTACCATCTCCCTCCCCTGTGTCTGTTATTCTGGCTTTGAGACACCCCCACCCCACTTTTGCCCCTTTACTTCATTTGACTTAATTTATTATTTGATACTGAAATAGTTTATATGCCTTTCTCCTTCCCCAGGATGAGGAGCTCCTTTTCTTGTGGAACTCTAGTGTTCAGTCGAGTGCTTAAATACTAAAAGCGTTTATTGATTTTTTGTTGGGCCAGTGACACCCAGGGCCAGAGTAACCTGTTTGTGTTTTTTCTCCTAGACAACGTAAGAATTTGCCCTTAAATAGACAATTGTGTGTACAGCTATAGTGTATTCTGCAGCCATTTTCAGCAAACATAAAGATGATATAACTCAATAAAAATTGGGATAAATCATCTGAACTGGCAGGGTCAGGTATTAGATAGATTCCGTACATAGACAAGGACCTAGATGTACAGGTCTCCCTCTGCCCTGCCCCTCTTGCTGTTTTTTAAGTCAGTTTTATGGAGGTACGATTTGTATAAAAGTTGTACTCACTTAAAGAGTACTGTTTGATGAGTTTTTACAAATGTATATAATCCCTGAAACTCCCTCCACAGTCAAGATAAGGACATTTCTATCACCCCTAAATGTTCACTTCTGTCACCTTTGTAGTCAAAGCCTGGCCCCTCCTAGCCTTAGCAAACACTGACCTGCTTTCTGTCATTAGATGAGTGTACATTTTCGTGGGCAGCACTGTTCAAGATGGTAGTCAGTAGCTACTTGTGGCTACTGAGCTCTTGAAATGTGACCAGTGAGACTTGGGAACTAAATCTTAAATTATATTTTAATTGAATATTAATTGTACTTTAAGTTTAAATAGCTACATGTAGGTAGTGATTACTGTTTGGAACCAGCATATTTTAGAAGTTTTGTATGTTTAGCTTTTACATTTTGGTCTTTGATCTGAGTTAATTTTTGTGTATGGTGTGAGGCGACAA